>CABFWB010004781.1:0-53824 GCA_902151455.1 Timema bartmani | reverse complement strand
CCACTCTTAACTGGATGATATCAAAGTTTGTCGAGCAGTTGGTCCTCTCGTGTCGACCGCTTGGTTGTCTATCACTTTGTCCTCTTATATGGGAGCTTGTCGATCACTTGGTCCACGTCGTTTCTGCGTGTCTAGCAGTTGGTCTGTTTACAGATTTGTTCTCTCGTGTCGGCCGCTTGGTTGTCTATCACTTTGTACTCCTATACATGAGCTTGTCTAGCAGTTGGTTCAAGTCGTGTCGGCCACTTGACCCACCCAGCCTTCAAAATGTTTTTTTATAGCTTGTCGAGCAGTTTGTTGTCTAGCAGTTTGTATGGTGCCTTTCAGAATGGCTAATCGAGCGTGAAAAATGGAGATGAAGCTACACGCTTTATCGATAAGTATAGGGACCGGAAAGGTCCACCCACAAGTCCTATCATTTGTTTCAAGAAAGTATTGGTCGTAAACAATATCTTCTGAATGAGCAAATAATGTTAATAATCCTTTTTAAACAATTAAGAGGCCTCTCTACTAATGTGAACCAGGCCTATGATACAATATGATAACTGAAGAAACCCGCTTCTATGGCCTCATGGTCTAAGTCACTACTCTAACAGTAGACTAAACTGCCAAAGACGAGAATATCGAAGTTCGAACCCAGTTGGGTGCACTGAGTTTTTTTCATAAATAGTTTTCCACCCTCTATTAAAATGTGGGTGCACTTCCTCTCAATTAAACCTTCCTAATCCCTAATACTTTAGAGTAATTAGTACAAAGGCATACAACCCGAACGGATAGTAAGACGTGCTGTTAAGAAAAACTGAAGAAGAATTACTCATGCATCAATAAATAATTAAAAGAGGATAGTCAAGACAGGTCTCTCGTTTTTAAGAAAACGAATGTAAGCAACATCCTATAGTAGTGTATAATCCCACCAACCAACCAGAGAAGTTTTTTCCAATATTAATGTCACACATGTACTAGCCAAGCGCCCTTGGCTCGTCTCTGGCCATTCACACACAAGCGGTGAATCTACCTTCCCCTTCCATCCTCCGCCTCCTTTCAGCTTGACTAACACACGGCGACGCCCCCTTAAAAAGGTCCTCGCACATCAACAAAGTATCAAATACCTTATGAAACTAATACTCAACAATAAGATACTTTTCGTGCGAAAAAGTGAAGGTGCTGCGCTCTCACGGCCCGGTGTTGCGAATCATCTGAGTTAACATAGACTGCAATGGTTAAATTATGTAAATGATTTAAAAATTATTTTTTTCTGATAGAATTATAATTACTATCCCAAATAATATGGCTGGGGGTATCTGTGCGATATATAATTGCCACAGTTTCAAACCGCTCTAAATCGTATTTTCGATTTCCAAGAGACATCACCACATAAGCTGACTTTGTTTAGATTTTTTATTACAAACTGTATTACTTTGTATGGTAGGTTGTGAACATTACTTTATATTTTTATTTGTTAGTTTGGTCACAAAGCCTTTATAACGTACAAAGATATAAAATAGTTAATTTCTCACCACACAGCTGGGTCACATGTTTTACATGCCTGGTATAAGGCGTCTCACTCGCAGTAGACTGGTCTGCCGTTAATGGAGAAACTGGGATTATAATCCCAGTCCGAACTGGGGTTTTTTTCCTAATAAGTTTTTCAATCTCCCTCCATGCAAATGCTGGTGTACGTCCTCTAAATTCAACATTTCTCACTACCCGCCTTGGTGGTGTAGTATTTGGCTAACGCGTTTGTTTCGTGTTGAGCTAGACTGCCGAGGACAGGCAGATCGAGGTTCAAATTTCGGTCGGATGAACTGGGGATGATTTTTTTCTAGATGGTTTTCCATTCTCCTTCCACGCAAATGCGGGTTCACTTTCTCTTAATTCAACCTTCCCAATTCTTAACCCATTAGCGTGATTAGTACTTAAGCGCATAATACTAACGGGTAGTAAGACGCGATGCCAAACTAAAAAAAAAAAAAATCTCATTCCTAACATGTTAGCATACATAGTGCATAACAAATAGCACAGGACAGGTATTGAATGATATGGTGAAATAATAAAATTTATTAGATTGTATTCTGAAATAATACAATTTATTAAATTGTATTGTTAAATAATACAATGTAGTAAATTGTAAGGTAATAATGTCCTAAGCCTGCAAAATTTAAACCCTCCCGAAAATTAAATTCTCCCTGCACTTATGAATCTATCTAAAATAAATATAGTGATATAGAAACTAACTAGCGAGGAGGTAAATCCCCTATCACCACCCTTCAACTCATGTCCACAATTCTATACCAGAAAGTTTTATAATGAAAATTAATGCAAACAATTTTAGTGGAAAATTCATGTTCCAGTTCTGCAAATTCAAAAATTTGCAAAGGTAGAAAAAAAAATCAAAATCACCCTTCTCATCAAAGTGTAGGGACTCATTCCCCCCTTCCACCAATCATAACGATTCGTTGGTATATATAGAAGTTTAAGTAGAGGAAAACATAATTTATAAATAAATCAACGAGCACTACTACTAATTTTTCCAGGGGCCTGGGACTCTGTATGAGGCCCGGGTCTCCAAACCAAATAAAAATAATATCGATAAAATAGCTTACAAAATTTCACAAAATTTTGAACTGCTAGTTGGGAATAAATCCTCAAAAACTGATCCTTTGTTAAAACAAACAAAATTATACATGGGACGGACAAATAAACGTTATTTTCACTTGTTTTAATAATTTTTTAAACTTATATTGACTGTAACACATTAATAAATTAAACTATTTTAATATAGTGACCGATATTTATGTGTCTGTGCAAATATATTCTGTTATAATTAACTTTTCATTTGTGGGATTTGAGTTTCGCGGTTAGTATGAAACACCGCGCCGCTAGGTAGCAGCACTCTATTTCTTCGCACTTGCGCCTGTGTTATTACTATAGGACTGTCCATTATTAGTTTCATAAGGTATTTGATAGTATCGTATGCGTACGGTGCCAGGACAGTAGCAATGTGGTAGCACATGGCACCGGGTTGCCGCGATGGTCCCGCACACCGAGATCGTAGATACAACTTGTGCTAGTTTTGAAACGTATAAAACGAGTCACCCGCTAATAAAAAAAAACACCATAGAATACGTTACATCACTCTACTAAGCTGGTGTATTTAGTATTACCGAGGACCCCCCGCACGACTCTACTTCGAGCCGGCGCTAAATATTTGATTTGTAGATTTGATCACGGCGGACGGAACCTTCGGCCGCTATCTGGAGGATCAAGAGTACCAGCTTGTGTCGTATGATGTCAACTTAAAGCTTGTTTGTTTAGGACTTTGTGTTAAGATTATATTATTGTCCAGATCGGGCTGTTAATCAGAATAGTCGCTTAGCGACTGCCCATTTTCTAGTGTTTTAGTTATGTTTTATGATGTTGTAGCCCTCAGCTCATGCCCTGATCATATGAGTCGCTTATCGACAGCTTATTTGTGGTATGATCAAGTTAGCTAATTAGTGGAGAGCTTAGTCTTGCTCTGATCAATTTTGTCTTATTTTTGAGCCTCAGCAACGGCTGCCATGATTGTATTGTACGTATCTTTCTGCTTTCAAAGCGGAATGAAAATCCACGCAACGTGTGTATACGATACTATGCTGCTACCAGGGTGCTACGACGGGTGTCAGTGTGCGCAGCTCCGTAGCAAAGCATGGCAAGAGAAAAACATACGATACTTGTACGATACCGTACGTATACGATATTATGCCGGTGTGCGAGGGCCTTACCCTCTCAGGATGATAGTGTGTGGGTGTTCTTGGCCATTCATCACCCCACCCCACCCTGCCATGCACGGCCGATACCATACTTAGCATATTTTGACAGGTACTATATTACTGACCTCATTAAATACTTACTGGAGACAACCTATTTTCTAAGTACTCAATAAAGAAAGACAAACATAAGCAATTCAGTCGGCACCTAACCCTTAACACACACACAAACAGTTCAACCCTCTTACTAGCGTGATGATAAATTAAATGCACTACGCACAATTAAACCCTTCTACCAGGACCAAAGAATGCAGATAAACCTTTTTTTGGAAAGTGTTAGTAATAGGATTGTTAAAAACTATTTTAGGAACATATTAAATTCTAAGGGTGGAAAAATAGTGTGTGACTTCACCTCTCACTCCACCTAATGGTGCTCTGAGCCCCCCACCCATTACCGCAAACCCCATGGAGCCACCGGAAAAAAAATCACAGATGGCTTACCCACTAGCAGGACCCGCTCAATCGCTTCCCAAACCCAAAACACATTGTTGAGGTCGCCAGTGAAAACACATAAACATTTAGATGACAATCTCACCCAAACAATGGACTGGCTGGAATAATAAATCCTCTCAATTTACGTTCATTTTGGTAATACAGTGTAATATCAAAGTATTCTATACCAGAAAAAAAGTTTCAAAAGAGAGATAACACATATAGGTACCTCTTTGAAGAAAATAGCACACACACACACAAAACGTATGAGGGAAATAACAAATCGAGCTACCTGCAAGAAAGAAATAGCTCGCATATGCTTAAGGGAAATAAGACGTCCATATGAAGCTATATGAAGGAAATAATCATTTAATCATACGCTTAGGAGAAATAACCTTTTCAGCAAACTTTTTTGAATATATAAATAAACCTCGTCCTGCCATACGCATAAGGGAAATAACACATCTACCTACTAGCATAAAGGAAATAACACACAACTCATCATACGCTTAAGAGAAATAACATATGCAGCTCTACTCATAAAGGAAATAATTCCCAGACGCTTAAGAGAAATAGCTATATGAAATAAATAAAAATTATTTCATAATATGCTCAAGGGAAATAACACTTCAAGCTAGAGATATTGATGAAATAACGCTCATCCTGCCATACGTATAATGGAAATAACACATCTACTTAGTTGTATGAACGAAATAACACACGATTCACCATACGCTTAAGAAAAACTACACATGCAGCTATTCTCATAAAGAAAATAACTCTCATCTTGTCATACAAATAAGGGAAATAACGTCTTCATCTAGCTTATTGAAGGAATTAACACTCATCCGGTTCTCCACATAAGGGAAATAATACATTCAGCTAGATGCTTGAAGGAAATAACAGACATGCTGTCATACTTATCTAATCATACACTTAAGGAAAATAACACTTTCAGCTAGCTCCCTAAAAGAATTAACACTCATTCTGCCATACACTTAATGGTGTATGAAGAAAATAGCACATTTCCACAATCTAAAGGGAAATAACACTTCCAGCCAGCTGTTTGAAGGAATAACACTTTCATCTACCCGTTCTTAGGTAACAACACTAATATTGCCATACGCCTAAGAAAAATTACACTTCAAGCTAGCTGCTTGAAGGAAATAACATTGCTCCTATCATACGCAGTTACCTGAAAATAACGTAAACCTCACCATATGCAACACATTCAGTTAGTTGGAAATAATACACAAATTTATCTCGACTATCTCCTGAGTACTGCAGGCTTTCCCGCCGTCAAGTGAAATCACATGAGTCAGTTATGTACGCAGGCCCCTCTCCTTCCTAGCCTGCCTTTTAGCAATACTGGCGTATTCCATAGGCGTGGCTAGAAACACACGTTCCCTATAATATATATTATATATACCTAATCCGTCCTGTGAATACGCCACTACCTTACTGAGTACAGTAGTATCCAGTGAGATAATTCAAAAGATGTTGACAGATTTAAATATTGGGTGGGGCAACCACTTCATCGGTGTTAAGCTGATTAACACCCGCTCCGGAGACGACCCCTAAATGTTCTGGACGGGAAGTGCAATGTGTTCTCACTGCTGACCGAAACGCAGATGGAAAAAATGTCCAAGACAAAGATGATGCTGTTCTAAAAGGGTGTCTCCACGCATAGCGAGACAGCCATCTTGGCTTTCGAGGGTGATTGTACATAGCTTCTGTAGTTCAATTTTAACGAGATACTGTTTGGTACCATTCATAGATTAATTACTCTGTTCTGTTTTATAGCTGGTACGGAGTCTATCTACGAAATCCTAGGGCAAGTTGTGCATAAGTTAAAGAATTAATGCATGAGGATAGTTTTACGATGCCTGCTTATACACTTTCAGCGTATTCTTGAAGCATAGCACACCTACTTGTTTACATCTAGCTTCGAGCCTTTCATAGACATGTCGGTATCCCTATCAGAACGAGCTCGCCTAATTTCTCCTATAACTATGATCCATTAGACTAATGGAAATCGGGTATATACACTCAACGAAATAACCTCTAATGAGCAACTGCTAATTAGATACCTGTCATGATGGGAAGGTATTTATTGCTTATATCGAGCATATTAAGGGACTGATTTGGATTCGAGTGTACTAATAGTGGGAAAGGACGATATAGACGTACAAATCAAAAAACTTATGACTCTCTCGCAAAATCTGGGTGGAGGATTAACAGAGTTCTGACTCTACCTGGAACCACTTGGATTCTCTGTCAGACTCATTGAACAAGCATACATCCGACGCATCAAGATGTACTGTATTACAAACTGACTGCCTTAAAAGGACCTTGTACAGTTCTCGTTTAGTTTATCTAACAAGAATTTGTCAGTTTAACCTCTTTTTTCCCTCTTAAGATTCATTCTTTTTTATTTTTTCCAAAACTATTGTAGTTTTTGCATGTAAGCTGGATTCTTAAAGCACTTCCTCAAGACACCGGGTTCATCCAGATTCTCCAGGCTTTTCGCAATCCTCTTGGTGATATTTTCTTGCCCTCAAAACTGAGTTATATTGTATCAAAAACAAATCCTTGTTACTCTGCGCCTCTTTTAGGGTTTTAATTTGTATGTAAATGTTGGGGTGTAGTTTTTTCACCAACTTGTTGAGACGATGATTCCAACCCTCAACATTGTTGTTGGTTCTTCGGCATTTTCCGCGACAAACTCCACATATCTTTGGAAATTGTCAGATTGTTGAGTCACTGCAGTATAAAGTAGTCACAAAATTCCCTTAGTTTTTCATGACTCGGGGAGTTTTCTTGAATCTTAAACTAGCCTTCGTCAACTATGTCAATTGGTAAGTACGGTGAGGCAGATCACATCCGTACGTGAAGTCTTAACTTCCTTATCTTGGGTCTAGTCCCTCACCATTCCAAATTCTTGCACCTTAATCCAGATAAACTGATTGAAGTGATAGCTACAACCAGAAATGTGAAGCATCGGTAACAAAGACTTCAAAGCGGGACTGTAACCTCAAAATCCTCGATAATATTTCAGGGTTCCAATTTGAAATCTTCTCCTTAATCGTTTAAAAGAGCCTACTGTAAGTTTCCTTTTTTTTATCCAGAAGAATTGGGGATGTCACCGGAATAACGTTGTTTTCTTGAGTAAAACTTCCAAGATTGGTGCGGGATGGTGTGGACTTGGCCTACTGTTTGTTGCAGCTTCTAAATGTTCCATCAACAAAAAAGGTATTTTTCTCCTTAAATAGAGCTTTTTCTTTGCTGCTTTAAAATACCAAGATGCTTTGCTGTGGCAAAGAAGAGTCACAACCAGAATACATTTTATGTCATCATTCATCTTCAAAGAAAGGTGATGTAAGCAACAAACTGAGAAGATATTCCTGTTACCAGTTCATAGCCACGGTTGTATTATGGACCTACTTCTTCTTTAAATGGTTGCTATTGGCGTAGTCTCTTCTCTTACTTTTTTTTTTTCTTGTTAGATAAGTGCCTCTGAAATTTGTTGGCAGCAATCTCTTGTACACAGGTGTGTGGCATTTTATTCAAAACAGTATTATGTTGGGTAGTTATCCGCCCTTTACGCTTGAACTTGTTTCCATTGACGCTCTCCAAAAGACATGTTTTTCCTTATTAACTCTATCAACGCAGTAACGGTATCCTTCGTAAAGGGCACAAGGCTTCTTGTTGTTTTGAGGATTTCCATATGAGTATTATCAAAAAAATTGAAACTTAAACATTCTTTTAGCACACTAAACTTTAAATCTTAATTATAAATATCCTTTATATAATAGATGGACTTTGTAAAGACTGAGAACTAATAAGAAATGTTTAGAACGTCGGTGAATTTCGCAAGTGGGAAACCAGATTTAACTGTCTGACATACCTGCGTCCACCATTGATCTGTATAATATAACTGGATGGACATCAGCGGCTAAACTTTCCGAGCTGTCATCTGCGCACCATTGTGCAAAGAATATGTCTTCTGTCAAGTGGGGTATAAGTTTAATACTTCACTATTTTCAAACAATAATATTTGTATACACCAGAAACACGTTTTTGCACAGATCATTGAAAGAAACCGTTAAATTTGTCCCCTCACTAATAAGAAGACGACAAACTTTAGCGTCACAATTTGGTCCGTTGCAAGGGGTGTGTTTATGCCCATCGGGTATAGTAAAGAGATCACTGGCGTCCACTAACCTCAAGCCAAGCCGGGAAAAACAATATTTCTCTTCCCTCCACCAGAATGCCACATTTTTTTGCGCTAAACTTTTAATCCGTTAAGTGCTACTAGCATGCGCTCAAATGCTACTACTTTTTACTTGTGCTCAAGAGCTAATGCGCTCAACTGCCACATAGCCGACTGTGTGACTGTGCGAAACTAAAAAATGTCCATGATTCAATCATAGTCGTGGACTTTCGGGTAATTGCTTTTAAATACTGGCTGAGGAGTTGAAATGTAATTTATTAGGGAAGTCATTGTATCAAAAAGAAACTAAAAATATTTATTCCTTTGTTCCAGACAACAGATGGTTATGAGGAGTTTGTTCACCTGGATGTGGGAGACGCAATCAACATTGTGAAGAGTGAGTCGTCCCATAAGCTCAACACTCAGCTGTGCATGGATATCACGCGTGCCCTGACCGATAAACTCATCAACACGACTAGCAAGAATAACTTCCTTCGGGCTCCAGGTGAATTCACTTCTAAGCTATATGCTTACAGAATCTACGGTGTAAATATAAGTTATTTTGCTCTAAAATTAGCGTGTTTCACAGACAAATGCTAACGATGGGCAGTATCGGATATTCAATAGTATTACCTATCGACGGTTTAAAAATCATTCGAATGAAAACTGAAAAGTAATTAGCGTTGGTGCTGATCGATGTTCAACCTTAGTGTTTTGAGTGTTTTACCTGTCATATCTACACAAAATATTAGTTTCCCTAAGGTCCACTTTTGGGGAGCCATACCAAAATATTTGATGATCGATAGTCATTCTTATGAATTCAAATGTATTTCTAGCTGTCCTGATGAAAATATTGTTTTTATGGCTAGCCCTATTATTATTAATCAAGCTTCAAGATAAACTATTCTTTTTAGTAGATACAGTGTCTTACTACCTGTTCAGGTTGTACGCATATTTACTAATTACGCTATTGAGTTAGGTATGAGGAAGGTTGAATTTAAGGGAAGTGTATCCTCATTTAAATGAAGAGGGTAAAACCTTTTGCAATAAAACCCTAAGTACACCCGACCAGGATTAAAACCCGCATCTCCCTGTCATGGGTGGTCTAGTCTAAAGCGGCCACCAAAGCAGGTCTGAAATATAATAAACTTGATTGATCAAGTAGGCATATCCTAATCCTCGTCTATAGAGTCCGTAAGCACTGAATCTATATAGTCTTTTAAGTCCTTTTAGATATGTAAATTGTGCCCACACAGTTTGTGTCCTTAGTCATATTACTATAAATCATTTTAGAAAACATTCTAAAGATTTGTAAGTAAGGAGTAACAAAATTGTAGTTAAGACAGCGGACCACTTTTTTAAGTTAAAAATTAAAAGTGTGGTAGGGTGTATAATAAAGCAAGATAAAAACCATGAACATTTGACAAAATGACAATTATGATATAATAATACACTTCTACTCCTTGTACATGTTTAAAAAATATGTGATATCAAATTGAAATTTAAAATATCTTTGGAGAAAACCATCAGGTTAAATATTAACCTTCATCCTTAAAACATTTATAAAAATCATTTATAAAATATTTAGATTGATATAAATAATCATAAATAACATTGGATAAAAATAATAAAAACCATGGAACGAAATGGGTAGGTGTAATTAAATTTGAAAGTATTGAGTATACATAAGTGGTTTACAAATTAATAACTTATTGAAAATCAATTTAAACGGTGATACGAAGTCTTAACATGTATTGGCTTCCCTTCCTCCTTGGTTTACATATTACTATAGTTTATTATATTACCTACTAGCAATCTCACATGGCGTTGCCTGTGACCCACTGTGGTATAAGAATTATATAAGCCCCTAAGCCCCCTTTCCATGGTGCCCGATTTCAAATTCTAAACCAGATTAAAATTATTTTTCTTCAAAAATTTGTTAAAAAAATAGCCTAATTAAAAAACTAGTTAAAAATTTAAAAATCCTGCTTCGAGGTGCACCTATGTTAAAAGTTTCAGATCTCTGCGTGCCATAGATTTGGTTGGACATCGCACACAAACAAACACACAGACAAACACTTCTTTTTATTATTATAGATTATAGTATTATAATGACCGTGCCGTGCCAACCAACAAGAAAGTCTGAGACTACATCCAATTAAACTCTCTGTAGTTAAATTGTTTAAGTAAAGCGAAAGAAGATGTGATATTTTTAGCAGAGGCTATTAAGAATATTAGGGCTAATGAAAAGTTCAACCTACCAAAGCGATGTCTCTCTTTCTATTATCATGATATTTCTCAGAAAACTTTCTGACATACCACACTTCTAGGGGTTTAAAAGTTTCTGAAAATTATTTTTGAAATAGCTTCGAGCTTAAAACTATTTCATTTTATATTTGTTTCCATAGCAACAAATCCTTTCTCTACCATAGGTGTATTCATTTTGATGCACGCACACACCTAAGACTTTGTTGTGATTGGTATTCCTTAGCAGTCCGTCTCAACTAGTCCTTGGAAAGTTATAAAGTTGGGTCAACTTTTACGGAGTGATAAGGACTAAGGACTTATGGATCAGGACTCTGTAGACATTAGACAGTGCAATCTGTTAGTGAGGAGTTGATATCTTACGGACCTTTACGCACCCTGTGGATTCTGATTCTGTAGAGAGGGTGTTATTCTATGCAAATGTTTTGTATAGTTTTTCAAATGGAATTGTAAAATCACATCAGTGATCTAATTTTAAAACATTTATGTGGTTACTTTTAAAATGTAATGTCAATGTTCTAACAGTTATGGTTTTCAAACATGTCTACCAAAGAAACAACACATAAATGCTTTTGTATAGTATCATTTAGGACTCATAATACACAACGAATAATTAGGAATATTTTATTCCTACAGCAGAAGATATTAACTTATGGTAGCTTGTGTTTTGTTAGTTCTATTTGCATTGCAAACTTTTACCCCTACTTTTATGTGTAAACGCTACTTTTTCGAGGATGATGTGGACTACAGAGTTTTGTATTTGTTAGTGAACATATTTAATGTAAGCTTAGCAGACATTCCCAGGACCACCTTAAGGGGCGGGCGACGACGCAGTGCGCGTATTAGCATTCCCTAGTACGTTACAAACCGGCTCACATTTGGAACCATATCATTAGGCTATAAGTTTTCAGACTCATGTATATATATAGGGCTTATATATAATCATCAGCTGTGTTTCCAACCTTTGGCCAGGTCAGTTTAGTAAAATACCTCCACCTTCCTCCATCCTTCCATCTCTTTCTTGGCCTCGCTTGAAGTCTTTTTCATACATAGGTACCTAATCTCCATCATTTCCTTCTCCATTCTCATTCCATGACCATACCATCTCAGTCTTGCATTCTCTAATTTTCCTTCCTCATCATTCTCAGCAGCCTGTATAACTATTCTATTCCTGCTTCTCCTGCAGCTCTTTATCATTGCCACACCAGGTGCTCTTCCTTGTTTCATCCTCTTTAATGCGTTCTCCACCTGTTTTGATGTGGGACCCCTTTTCTCCTCTTCTATTTATTCCTGCTACTCTCACTCTCATCCCTTTCCTTTTCCTGGCTAAGCCTCTTCTCAAAATATCTCATCTATAGTTTATTATCTTCTTCTCCTGTCTTCATCGTTTTTATTTCTTCATCCATCATTATAACTTATTGTCTTTTCTCTCTCATCCATTTTCTTACCTGGCGATACAACACCTTCTTACTTCCTTTCAAATCCGTTCCCAGAATTTCTGTACATTTTTGCATCCGAAACTGTCTGACTTCCCGTATCACTCGCTTCACTCTTTTTTATTTTCCTTATATTAGTTTGCTCATTCCTATTTTTAAAACTCATTCTTATTGCTTTATTCCTCTCCTTCACCGATTCCTTCATTCTGTAGTTTTACCATGGTGTCTTCTTTCCCTTCCTCTTGTAATTTGTTCCCCCATGTAACTTCTCTGCAGCTCCCACCAAACTTTGCTTTAAACTTTCACATTCCACCTTTACACTTTGCATTTCATCCTTGGGCATTAAGCTTCTTGCCTTTCTTGGATACAGTTCTCTTTCCTCTTCATATGTTAGCTCCCACACCCTTATTATTCTTTCTTGTTTCATTATTTTTCTCCTACATTCCCATCTCTTTATGTCCGCCTTTTCATGTCTTCATCTAAACTAGTGAATAAAAGTCATAAGTAAAATGTGTCTTTCAACAGAGGAGCCAGCTTATGTTAAGCAACTCAAGCAGCTCCGGTGGGACCACCTCAAACACATACAAAGAGAAGTGCAGCGCCTTGAAGAACTAGAGAGGTAAGATTGTTCCCTTTAATTTGAGTAGTTGATACTAAATATGTTCAATAAATAGTTACATTGGTCTAAATGTTACAATTTTTATGAGTTTAGTCCCATTTAAATCATTAAAACAAATAAATGGTTGAAAAATATTTAATTTAGAATAAAAATAAAAATTTGATGCTTTACATAGATGCAGCACAAAATATAGTCAAATCATATCCAGAAGTCCCGGGTTCAATCCCCGTTTTTTCCAGAATTTTTCTGTGAAGTAGTGGGTCTGGAATGGGGTCAAACTCGACCTCGTGAAAATTTGACAAATGAAGAGCTACTTGAATAAATAAGTTGCATCTCTGGTCTATAAAAGTGAGATTAACTACTAGAGGGTTGGTTGTGCTGACCATATGACACCCTCTATTTGCAAATGTTGTCACTATCATCGCTAACGATGGTGGCCACTCGGTTGGGGTATAACTTGCTTGTGGGGCTTAGGTCATGGTGTTAAATATATGTCATGGAGTTATATATATCAGTGGCGTATCTTTTATGTGTGCCAGTCATGCGTCACACACCTATGCCCAAAGGAAAACAAAAATAAAATCATTACTGTGCATTCCCATGTTCGCTAAAAAACCAGCACAGAACAAAAATGTAGTCACGTGATGAACTCTAAACCAATCACTAGATTTACACCTTATCGGCGCGAGCTCTTCTGCTAAAGTTCAACTCATCTCTACTTCATCCGCCCTGCCAATCAAATCTCAGAACCAACCATCTCAAATCAATGCGTATGAGCATTTGACAAAGCATGCACTCTACAGACAGAAGCAAGCAGACAGCTTGATTGGCTTTTGTGTGGAGATTTGAAATAACCTGTTAATGGAAAGCATGTGTATCCGTGTATTGGATTGTGCCACGACACAGCATTGTAATATGAAAACATTCATTGTAAAAATGATCTAAAATATACGTTTATCCACTACAAAATAAAATATGTTGATAATCTGCTCTTTTAAGATGGCATTGCAATGAATAATGAGCCAACATACAGCGAGTGAATTTCTGCACCACTCAAGCCGATGCTGTTTTCTATTTTCGGCGAATGTGTGAATCAAGCTATACTCTATAAAATATTGCTCTTCTAATGTTCTGCTTTTGGACCGTACACAACAGGATACATAATTCAGTTCCCGCCTGGATATAGTTTGTGGCCGCGAGGTGCTAGAGTGGAGGGAGAATGGTTGTAGCTGTCACTGTTGTCTAATGCATGCGGCCACCGGTCTCTAGGTTATTTCCGTTTACTTTCGTAGTGTATGTGTGTGCTTGTCTAATCGAAGTCACATCTACTGTCGAGTTTGGTGACGAGGGGTGTTGAAATAGTGTGGGACAGGCTGTAGCTATACATGTCATACATGTCGGAATGCGTGCGGATTGCTCACAGCTCCCATCAGTTGTAAAGCGAGAGCATAACTGGTATATATCCCACGTGCAGTGTTATTTGTGTTTGTTAATTGCTGGGAGTGCAGAGTACTGCAGTGACAGTGAGTTTCAAGTTATTAACTAGTTAGTATTTAGGAGATAATTGACATATACCCAAAATGCAAGTGTTGGACAACATCAGTAAAAAAGAAGTTTTCTTCACTAAGTTTTAGTGAAAAACTTTTCATTGTAAGTAACCGTAAACAATGTCGCGAGTTACCACTCTTCAAAATAGAACTTAAAACTAAGAAGTATATTCACGCCATTTTTCAACAGTTCCTTACAAGACAGTGGTATGGTTAACTAGTTGTGAAAAGAGGAATATGCGCACCAGTCTCACATTACCAGGATACACCACTGAATTATGTATATAGTTGTGTGTATGTATATATACACAAAATCATAGTATACCCAACCGAGATTCGAACCTCAGTCTCCCCATTATCGACAGTTTAGTCTACTGTGAGAGTAGCGCGTTAGACCACGCGGCCACCGAAGCGGTTGTAGGAATATTTGAGGTTATGACATAAAGGGTATAATAAGTTAAAATAATAATTTATAAATATACTGAAACTATAAATGGAAATTAGATTGGAAAAATAGAGGTTGATCAAAATACATTAAGTACATCAAGTAAACAAAATAAGCGAATAGAAAGTTATAATTTTACGTGGTAAACTTTAAAATTGAACTAATAAAATAGATCACTATGGGATACAAGTTGATATTTAATATCATTTAAGTAGTTGAAAATGAACACGTGTATTAACAACACAAAATGATAAAATTATAGCTAGTCATTAAAAGATAATTCAATAAAATGACTACCCAAAATTGGTCTCACTTATCTTTGGCACGCCCTTCTTCATATTTGTGGGTTAACTACATTGCCACCCTAGTTTGAAGCCTGTCTTCCATGGAGCTATTAAACTTACACAAGAAATAGCAGAGCACCCACAGCCCTTTAAAGAAAATCCTGAATCCATCCCTGGAAGGGCATATTATATTAATTATTGAATTAATTCTTTTGCTAGTAAAATACAGGCAATTATTTAATATCAGGCATTGAATTAAATAAACTATTTACAATGCATTGTGATAATAAAATGAATTACTGCCCAATGGTTTGGAAATGTCAAATAGGACAGTGTAGAAGCACTGTAGGCTACAGTAATTATTGAATTGTGTGTCTACAAAGCACTGTGATATAATTTCTAAATTTCAACTTGTAATAGTATACTAGAGATAAAATTTGATAGTGTTAAATTTATTAAAATATATATTTTAGCTGCCATGAACTATGAAATACCACAGTTTACTTTCCACCCAAAACACAATTGTAACCCCTAGCTACAAAAATAAACAAAAAATGACCTTCCTACTCGCTTAGGTTATACTCTTATTACTCGAGTGGGGTAGGGATGAGGAAGGAAGCATTTTAGAGGTAAACTACCTTCATGTGCTTGGAAGGAGAGTGGAAAACCAGTTAGTAAAAACCACCCTCAATAGAGCCTACAAAGATTCAAACCCTGATCTCCCCATTATCAGCAGGTCAGTCCAGCATAAGAGTGACACCATTTGGCCACTGAAGCAGGTTGAACCTAGGTAAATTGAAAATAAAACAATCAAAAACAAGAAATAGAAGAAAAGATATTTTATTTTTATTCTTAAACAATGAAACACACTAAGTAAAATACAAATTACAAATTGACTTTTTCCGATGGTCCACGGTGAAAAAACAAGTCGATAACTCTAGGAATTATGCTTCCTAAGGAAGTACACGCTCCAACATAATTTCTTTCCGACAAAATTGTGTATCTCACTCCATCCAGAAGTATTAAACAACATAATCATAGAACTGATTGAGAATGCAAAACTATTTTATAAGTATTTTATTAAACATTAGTTCTTTGAACAATCATTGCAGTGAATAGAGTAAAAGATGGTTGAGTACAGGTGGATATTTTCTCCTCAACGATTATGTCCTCTCTGACCAATAGATCTAGATGAGTTACCGTTTAGAGATGGTCTGGATTTTTTTGGAGGATATCTCATTCAAATTTATTTTCAAAAAAATTGAATGATCCATCTTCCTTCATTTTCCCATACTTCACTGCCATCTGAGGTTGACGATTGCTAAAACAGTGCTATGGCACAGTGTGTATTGTTAAATTTTACAGACATCCATGACATTTAATATATTTAATTCAATTAGCCATTATTTCTGCCATACAATGTTGCCAAACAGCCCTACTTTTTTTTCTCCTGAAAGAGTTGCAATTATTATTATTATAAATACCTTTATCAAGGCACAATGAATCATCAATATTTTATTTCTTCCATTTATTCAGAACTGATATCAAGATGCGCAGTATCAAGTATGTAGTTCATGTTTGTACCAGTAGAGATCCTCATAGTTAAAATATGTGCATAAGTGTAAGCCCTGGAGATGTTCTAGCACAACTTTTAAACACGATGAAAAGACTTCTTTGAACACTTCACCAGGAATCAGATCCTACAAAACATCTTATCCAACCAATTACCTTGCAAAAAGTTGTCCACCTACCTTTTGAAAACTTGGGTACAAGGTGCTTGTATTGTTAATTATGTTGCTTGTGTTTAGTATCCAACAGCTTTTCTGCTTTGTGGATAAGAGTTATTGCTGGACACACAATAATCTTAGATACCGAGAGCAGAAATAATCACAACTGTGATTGGGATTCTCATACATGTGGAAAGGACTGTTTCATAATTTTGTCAGCACAATTTCTGTGGCACTCTTGTTTTGGGTTGTCATAAATCAGTTCCCAAGCTCCTTTAAGGCACATGTTAGACATGTTTTGAAGAAAGTCAAATACAACAATATACCAAATGAAATGCGGCCCCACAATATTTGTAATGATCAATGTGACCCTTTTTATCAAAAGAAATTGACATGCCTGGTATAATGTTACTGTACCTTTTGAAACATGTATCATGTCTCAATGATGTCCCTTGTTTGTCCCCTCGAGAAACCAGTCAGGTTTGATCTAAGAAGCACCCAAACAAGCTTGCATTTATCATTATTAAAATGTGATGTTTGTTGCAGGTTCCTGGACTCTTGCAGTAGCAATCACTCATTATAAGCCTCATCAAGTTTTCCTAAATGACCACTTGGAACTTAATTGAGAATGTGATTATTTTTATGCCAAGCTTACAAAAAATTATTATGCATGGTAACAATAAATATACAAGTAATTGATTTTCATACATATTGATATTATTATTTTTATTTGACAAACATACACATGATATATATATATATATAAGGTTAGGTTGTGACTCAATAGCTGAAGTACATTGGGAAGTTGAGATAGTTGATGACACATTGACTACCCCGCTTGAAATTACTTCTTGATGTTGCTAAAAACTAATGCTAAATTTTCAATTAGATAATGCTGAATACAGCTTAGCAATTACAATAAATACAATTTGGCTGGCACTAAATTTGGATATGATTTTTTTTTAAATCTCAAACCAACAAAAAAAAACTCATGGTCTATTGAAGTCATTTCCTCCATTGTTCGTACAGAGTGGGGCAGAAAGTGTTGACACGTTTAATAACACCATACATTTACTATTTCGAATACTAGATGCCTCAAATTAAACTTAAAATAACAAAAGATTGAAAAATTTTTACATGCCCTTGAATTAGTAATTTCTTTTTAAAACAATGTCCTTTTGATGGCCACCCCTATATGCTGTACAGTGTTGTATGCGCTCCTCGAAACTTGACATGATTTAGCACAATGTGTCTTGTTGAATTGCTTCAGCTTCCACCACGATTTTTTAAGTTTTTGATTTGTTCTTGGGTGAGTCGCGTAGACATGACTCCTTGACATGCCCCATAAGAAAAAGTTTGTTAAGTTTGGTGAACATGGTGGCCATGCAATGTCCCCAAATTATTAAACAAGGTGCGCAAGAAACTTTGTGTGAAGCACTTCTATTGATGTTCGACCATTATGACCCCTGAACTGCAACAGAAGGAAATGGATACCAACAGCATGTGGTTCCAGCAATATGGTGTGGTGATCCACATAGTCTGAACATCGGCCTACTCCGATCAACTATCCTGCACCCGGCCACCCAACTCCGCCAGAACTCGGGTGGCCGGCACAGACTTTTGCTTGTGGGGCATGTTTACGTGACTTGCCCAAGAACAATTCAGTAATTGAAAGCATTTTATGAAATTATCCAAAAGATAAATATTTTGATTGCAGCCATTTGTGGAGGCTCTGGGGCGTTGGCCACTGTCGCCTTTCCTTAAATCTGGGCCTGGTTAGCTTTGTATTTTAGTACCATGTGGGTTTGTTGTGGCGCGAGTTCCAGATTGGTTTTACTGTTGCTATTTACAATAAAGGAGCTTTTGAAAAGCCTGAGGCTTATGTTTTTATTTTCATGGTACTTTTCTATTTTGAAGAATACATAACATTTTGAAATAAATTATAGTTGCTGAAGGAGCATTAAATTATAGACAGTATACTGTGTTGTAGTTAGTTGGAATAAAAATTTTTTTTCAATATCGAACATTCTTGGTCTGATAAATATTGGCTAGTGGTATTATGTTATGAAAGTAATATATCATGGTATAGCTATGCTCTACTGATGCTCCGTGTGCCGAGTCTAGTTAAAATATACATTTTATAAATTTTGTTGATACTTTAACCCAAATAAATATGGTTGAATAACTATTTATCTGCTGTCAAATATTTAATAATAGAATAGGGTTATTTTCGCATCCAATGTAAATTTACTTCATTTGTCCTTTATGTTGTTCTTTTTACACATTCCTATCTAAACGTTCTATCATTCTTTACAAATTTCCTTTTCTTCCCTTTTTTTTTATTTCCTCTTTTAGGAAGTTGGGTCCCTCCTGATGAGTTCCGATAGAATGAAACCTAAGTCCCCCCCCCGACTTAGGTTTCATTCTATCGGAACACAAATGATTTTCTTCAAGAGGCAGCCATTACTTCTTTGTCCAGTGGCAGCATTGTAAAGTGTGAATTGTGTTCTTCTCATTGTAAAAGCAATATTGTGTTTGTCCCTTTTATATGTTTCTACCCACCTTTCTTGTACCTTCTTCCAAGCATAATACAATACTCTTGTTGTGAGTGCTGCGAGGTTATTGTATCTTGGACCCCATAGTTCATGGGTGGTAGTTACCGTGAGAACAACAGTGCAAATGGAAATGCTATGCAATGGTTGAATGAGGTTATATGGCTAGTGCAACATAGGTAAGAACCAAATTATTTTTAATTTTATTTATGATTATTATGGAAATCTTGTGAAATTGTAGAATAAAGTAGAGAAGAAATCATAATAAAATAATAAAGTTGATATTAAAATTGTCAAATTATTGTTTTTGCAGTAATAACAATTTATCCAGTTTTTTTTATTCCAAATTAATGTCTGTTCAAATTATTATTTTAGATTTATTTTATACTAAATTCAATTCCATAATGTAAGGATAGTAATTCATACATAAAGTCGAGCTATTTTTGTTTACAGGTGCATATCAACATTGGCAAGATGTATGATCTATTTAGCTTTCATTTAAATTATGGTTGGATCAAATCCGCTATTTTACAAATATGAATCTCCAATTTACCTTTGAATCCCGAGTCTTGAATCAGAATCAGAATCTTGGAAAAAATTAGAAACATATGAAGAAATAATAAATAATAGAAAATACTTATAGTAACTAAATATTAACATTATTTCTAATAATCAATTCATTATAATATTCATACATCTAATTTAATATTAAATACTGGCATGGGGCCTGGTTGTTACAATAAGCAGTATTAGAGCTCTAGAACAAATTTCACTCTAAAAACTGAAATTTTTTTTTAAGGATTTGAGTCTCGAATCTGAGACTTTTTTGAATCCTGAATATCCTTAAGGATTCAAGGGATTTTGGGGTTCCATCCCTAATTTAAATAGTCAATATTATGTAATCTCAAGACTATTTAGATAAAAAAAATATTGTATTTAAATTAGTCTTTATCAACCCAATTAATTACAAGATACTCCAAAAGCAAGATTATTTTAAAGTTGTGTGTGTTATTAGAATTATTTAGAAGTCATTAAATGATTTCCAAAAATTGATAGCAGTAAAAATATCGACTTATTTATTAGAAGGAAATAAAATAAAATTTTCTGGTCTAATTTGAAAGTTAAAATCAAGACATTAACCCCTTCACTGTCAGGTATTTTGTAAATTTAGTGTTTATATATTTTGTTTTTTATGAATTTAGGATAACAAATATAAGTTGTTTTTTTTTGCACTTTTGAATTCTTTATATTTGACTCGTTTAAAAAATATATTTAACTTAATTTTAATCATGCATTTCTCCATAAATTTCTGGAGAAATATGTAAAAAAACATTAATTTTAATTTTAGTTTTAAGTTTTATATTTAAACATATTTTTATGACTTATTGTAATTTAAAAATATTTTATTTTAAAATATAAACATGTCTTCAGAAATTCACAAAAAGTAAAATGTGTGTGTGTGTTGTGTGTGTGTTTGTTTCCAAAATCTCCTGGAGATTAAGCTCCTTGAAACCGGAATCTAGGCGGTCACACAGGAAGCTGCACTGCTGTGACTACTTTACACCACTGTGGGGCTACAGACAAGTCAATAGACTTGTTTTTTGAAATACTGGATGCCTCAGATACACTTTTCACTACTCGAAACATTACATCATCACTACTCGAAACATTACATCAACGTCGATTTCATCAAAGTCAGCAAACTCTTCATCACTTTCTTTCAACATTTTAAATTATCTAAAATAAATAACAAAATAGCGCAAAACATTACGAAGGACACAGGCCAAGTCAATAACTGTCAATTATAATCTTTAATTAGTACATAAATCTGCTGCTAAGTAAAGTGTAAACAACGATTTTATCTTATTGCTATCTAGTGGTCTTTTCATGTACTTTTTGTAAACAAAATATTTGGGCTAATATATTTTTACAGTGCAAGATTCATCATGCCCCTAATAGCTCTGGCAAATAATTTTCCACACAATCAGGCTGCCCATAATAACTTGGGCAAATATTTTCCTGCACAAAAAAGCTGCCCATAATAACACAAACAAATCATGGAAGCGGTTAATTAGTATATTTATTTGTAATCTAATAAAAATAACTAATTTTGTCTTGATTAACATAAGGTGGGAAATAAAATAATAAATGAAAATTGTCAATATCTTATATTTGACTATTGTTTGTATATTTTGAAAACAAAATCATAAGCTGGCAATCTGGACCCAGATTTATTGTGTTTTATTCATTTTCAAAAAAGTAAGTCAACTATACATAATTATGTAGATAATGTGAGTAAAATATTTATGTATTTTTTATTTTTACACATTCAGTGAATTGTCTTCTCATTTGTCAAGTAAAAAAGAATGTTACAATAAACCAAACAAAAACATATTTTGCTATTTATTACTTACAGCTATGTACACATACAAATATTAAGTAAAATTAATTGTATATTGTGGTTCTGGCCTAGTTTGAATTAGAAAATTATTACATTATTTTGAAAACATTTATTACAAGGTGGCCACAAACAATAATTATGTACAAAAAATCTACATACTACATTTCTTAAAACTAATTATTTGTTTAAATGTAGTCAAAATTTTAAATAAAACACTATACTAAATGTAAAACTGTATTTTATTAAGATGCAATAAAGATATTTATATTCCCTAGTGAGCCCAATTTACCTTTTCTTAAAAAAATGACAAAATTCCCTGATTTTTCCACAGATTATAGATTTTCTGACATTTACAGGTCTTCATATTTTCACTAATTGTGACCACCCTATCTATTTAAGAAGCCAAAAGCAGTTGATACAGACTCAAATTGTTGCATATTTGTAAGTTTATATTATATTTTTATATTTAAACATAATAAACTTAACACAACTCACCAAATGTTTTTCAAATAGTAAAAATTCCTGTTGACAACAATATAGACCTAGTTGGATATTTCCTTTTTAAATATATTTTGTAACATTACTTATGTATCTCAATTACATTAATGATATTTTAAAGACACCAACTAATTTGTCTTAAGAATAAGTGGGTATGAATAAATAATAGATCAATTTATCTAGTGTAATAAAAGTAAAAACATAAACTTTTCAATTATGAAACAGTGAAACATTACTTTAAATATTCTCTTATTATGATGAAAATTAAAAGATGTCTTAAAAGTGTATGTTCTTCTCTTTTTTGTTAGTTAATTAGAGGCTGTTCAGTGCCATACTTTGTACTGTAGGCAGATTATCTTCTTTTCTTTATTAAAGGCAGTGTACCATCAGAGTTCAAGCTACGCTTGCTCAAAAAACTCTCGGCTTCGTCAATATGCGTTTCTAAAAAAAAAAAGTTATTTTCTTAATAAGTGTTATAATAAAAACCTAAAGGAATAAATCATAGTCCAATACTGAAATCAAGCTATAAAAGTGATGAACATGCTTAACACAGTACCTGAATCAATGTTTCGATTGCGGTTGCGTCGTGATCCCTGACTGAAGAGAGGTCGAGGCTTGTAAAGATCATCACTGTTATATCGTTGAGCCCTTGTTGGGTGGGGTTCTCGATCACCACTGTTCGTGAAACATAAACACTATTTAGACAACTAATATGGTACTAAACCAAAATTGTGCTTCATATTATCTATTATAACTATGATTAATGTGGCACAAACATCTTCTCTTTAGTGTTTTAAGTTTATTGGGAGGCAAATTGATTTGTTTGTCAACCTTAATAAATAATTAAAAAAAGGTTGTTTTGAATGAGTTTTTGCAATTGCTTGGAGAAACATGATAAGGTATTTTGAACACATTTCGTCAAATTAGATCATTGAGATACCTATTTAGATTTTTTAAACATATTTCACATTTTAATTACTAACAATCTATTGACCGGGCAAATATTGGTAGTTTTGGAGGCACCAAATGAAACGTATATAGTTAAATTGAATATCAAAATAGATAACCAGAATGTTAAATGTGATAGTAAAGATGGTTCTATTGATTAACAAAAACTAACATATTTGAGACAACAACTACACGTAGAATTACTCTTATGAATAACCTTGAAGCGAATGACAAAACAGTAACTTGAAATTGTGCATGTACAACTAAAAACATGGTGTCCTTAGCGCATATGAACTTAAACAGGGTATTCAAAAATACATCATGCCACATTTAAGCTATGCTCACATAAAACATTCTAAACCTAAATATCTCCAACAAGTTATATATTTGGTCATGAGGAATTAATAGCTGAACCTTTCTATCACAAGGGCTGCTACTATTTTCATGATACAAAATTCCTTTTGTTTTCTAGGTTTTCAAGAAGGAATTCTCACTTTTCCAGACACTTTATAAATGTGGTTCCCAACTTAGGGGCACGTATCCTAAGAATCAAAAGAAAAAGAAATTTAAATAGGTAGTAAGTTAAGTATAGGGACATGCAAAATTCGCATTTGCTATAAAACAAATTTTTACATGAATTCTACTGTTTTCACACGAATAACACGAATTTAAGCTTTTTTTCTCTAAATAAACACAATTTATTTGTAATGTGGCAAATACCACATCATGCAATATAATTTTCAACGCGGTACCAGGGCTGCTGTTTATACATATAGTATTAGTTTTTACTTATGTTATAGGTATATAATGGATCACAGGAAAAATGAGTGTTTTCAGGATATTTAAGCTTTTTTTTTTTATCTGAGGCTAGCATTAAAAATCACGATTTCTACTTTTACACATTACGATACCTAAATTTCGATAGATTGATTCTTTATTTAGAGCCTTTAAAATATTTCACACTAGGTCCAAGCAAGGACATTAATATATATGGACCTTGCTACAGGCGGTTATGTTTAGCAAAATTATATCATCTTAATATTTATTCCCTTCTCCTTATTTGATAGTAGTTTAGTCTTCTATGACGACATGTTTCGGTGTTATTATTTTTTGGTCTAAACCTAAATTGATAATCGATTATTTCAATATTGCTATTTGTAAGACTCAAAGGTAATGATATTGAGATATCGAGTTTGATATTACTAAGCGTAAAATGTTTTGTGTGCATTTATATTTGATTTTTCTCTGAATACATTAATAAATAGTTAAATACACAATATGAACGAAAAATGTAGACAGTTTTATCCAAGTTTTTTTTAGCGAATACTAATTTGACTCCTATTTATGGAAATAATATCACTTTCAACATCAATTTTTGAGAAAAATAACACCACTTTTCCCCTAAAAATAACCTCACCTTTTGCATGTCTCTAGTTATGTATCTATGATGATGTTTAAAAACCTCAAAATAATAGGTTTTTTTTTAGTTTTAACTTCCCTTGAATCTTCATTTTATGATTCAGACATCTGCTGTTTGACCTTGCAAAGATACTCCACCTACTCCAGTAGCGTGCCCATGGGGGTGTGGGGGTACTCTCCCCCATAAACCCCCTTATTTTGCAATCCAGCAAACGCTACTAACCTACTCACAACCCTAGTATTACTTCTCCTCTCTCACTCAAACAAAGCTCTCTATCTCACTTGCTCAACACTCCACCCCCTCCCCTCCTTTCCTATCCCCTTGACCCCTGTTTTAGCTGTAGTACAAAGGACAAGGCGGTCTGCCAAGAACTTAACAATAACGAGTCACCAGTATCTTACATAATTATGCAGTGTGTTTCCATACATTTCAAAAGAAAGGTGTTAAGAATCTAACAATCGGTGAGACAGATGCCGATCAATGACTTAACCGATCGTGTCATTATCGGCAAAGTCCGATATTAAAAAAATAATGTATTACTATTTCAATGTTTAAGTTTTATATTGTGTACAATGTAGTCAGTAACTGTAAATTAATAAAACCATAACTATCTTAGAAAGAATAATTTGGGGAGAAACATATAAGTTGGATATGTGGTGAACTAGATGTGAACCAAGTTTTAAAATAATTCAAAAGTTATACAAGACAAGCACACACAAGCTGAGAGAAATAACAATTATATTATTATTTATAGAGTATGATATAAAAGGTGAAAGTATTTAATACCTGAGAGTTCTGTTGTTTTCATCACCTGATGGAATGTATTTGGTATCACAATCTGTAAGAGACAAAACAATGGTATCTGTACCAACTGTTAAAATGAAACTAAACATTACTTATCAATGTATTTATGTTCATACCATCTAAACCAAATACACTTAAAAAATGTTGGAGTCACTGACTAAGATGCGCGATCCAA
The DNA here is from genome assembly GCA_902151455.1 of Timema bartmani. Classification (NCBI taxonomy): domain Eukaryota; kingdom Metazoa; phylum Arthropoda; class Insecta; order Phasmatodea; family Timematidae; genus Timema; species Timema bartmani. Next base: position 28,249 of record CABFWB010004781.1, on the reverse strand, counting down.
CCACTGTACCAATCACAAAAGGCACTACAGTAGCGCGAGTATCAAAAGTTAGCCAATCACGCACTTTCGCTGTTCAGTTGTCTTTATCTTTAATAACCGACCGCAATGTTTTGTGCTCACATTAACCTCTTGTGTATTTTGTAGATTGTGTGTTCGTCTTGGACGTTAATTGTGTGTACCAGGCATTAACCTTTGCTAACAAAAAATGCAATGGAAGTATATATAAAATGAAAAACAAATTACATATTTAGTTGATAAATGTGTGTAGAAAAATAAACTAATTTTTATCTTCAATATATAATGTAAGTATGTTAGCAAGTGTTTTGTTTGAAACTTCTTTGGAAAAAAAAAAGTGGGAAATATTGTACATAATGTAATACAATTTAGAGCATACATGTAGTTACAGGCATTTATTTATTTATAAGCTTAGTTTTATTCAAGTGCAGTCATTAAATCTTATTCTGTGGTATTTATTCAGTATGTTTATTTATCAATATGTTATGAATAAAGTGAACTAAAACCTAGTATAGATATTGGAATGATGACAGTCGAGTCGTTAATAACTTAAAACATATGATAGTTAAAAAAAACAAATATTCCTATCAGGTAAATAAAAAGAATTATTCATCAGCTAGGCAGATGAATACATTAGTTAAATAATTATACAACACAATTGTTTAAAATGTATTTAAAATATATATGACAGTAAATCTCAGTATAAGTTAATCAACAAATGTCAATCTATAAAAGTAAGTCTCAAATACTCTTAATAATATTTACCTGTCATAAGAGACTATACCACCAACTAACTCCCCCACACTGCAATGCAACAGATACTTAAGATCGTCCAAACAATCAAAATCCAGGCAAATACTTGCAACATTCTACCAAAATGTGGTGTAAGCTTATGGTAGCATTGAAAAGATCACACAAAGAAGGTTGTTTCTCTATTCATAATAAAAATATGATTGAAGGATGTAGGGGTGTGAAAAGTCTAATTTTTCATTTGAAGTAAACTCAAATTGAATATTAAGAAATATTCTTGAAGCTGAATCAAAGTTCGAATATTTTCTTTTAGTTGTTCTATGCTTGAAAAAAAATATTATGGTTATTTATCTACGTTATGCACTAAAATTACTTGGAAAATGTTTTAATGAACAAATGTTTGTAATATTTCATTCTAATCTGATAAATTAAGTTATTATCACAGCATGCAATTCAATTACTTCAGTCTTTTCCATATGAATATTAATTTGTCATGTACAAAACAGCTCAGAATGGCTATTTGTAAACAAAAATGGAGTATTTTAGCTATCAATATTTTTACAGGCGAAGGTTTGAAGATGATGTTTGTTTCGAAGCCAAGTCAAAGTTTCAAAGCTTGGCACACACCTAGAAGGCTGTATGACCGACAGCTCCTTCTCTTCCTGACGCAAGCAAAGAAAAGAGACCGTCGCAACACTCCGAATTATGTTAAAATTATTTTTGACACCCTTTGTTCTTGAGCAGTACTAAAAAGCACTGCTGATGTAACCCTTCGAATATAAAAAGGTTACACACAAAGGTAATATAATTACCTGGGAGATCAATAACTCAGCAGAAGATGAGTTGGGTGTTTAAAAAAACTGTTCATACATGGGAGGACCACGCCATCAGAGCACTGCTTGAAAATAAACAGGTGAGGACAGAACTGTGACTATGATGGGAGAGAAAAACCAAACAATTTTAAAATGGCGTACAATTTGGCCGTTAAAGGACTAATATCACAGGGTAAAGCAAACTTAAGCTATCCATCACCTAGTTCCAAATTATATCCACTCATATTGACAGGGCTAAGTTGCCAAAAGTGAGTAGTGAGTTACTGTCGTCTTTGAGAGCCAAGAAAGAGTGAAACAGCAGTGAGGCAAGCATATCGTCCAGGAATGTTTCATACCTGGGGAGGAGGGAGAATTCTAAATGTGTGTATAAAACAGGTTATATCGAATATAAACTGAATTAGCACCATATTATTTGGTATCATACAAGACATGGGATGGAATAGAGGATGGTAAGCAACATAGTGTGGCATCTAGGGTTAGCTTCAAAACATAGCAGAGAGGTGTTTCCATAGCATCAGCACAAATAAAAGCAACCAGACTTGAACAGTAGGTACCAGTATGGTGGACACTATCGAGCAGCTCTAAAGCAATGCGCCAAGTGGTCCACCGAGCTCTAGAGCAATGCGCCAAGTGGTCCACCAAGAGGACCACAGGAAAGTGAATAGTAGGACAAAATCATATATTTTTTCTCAAATAATTTCTTATGAAAATTGGACTGTAAAATGAGTATATGAAACCAAGTTATATAAATCTGCTGTCTTTAATGCTTGATAAACCCTTTCATTAGAAAATGCCCTGTATCGACAAGTGACAGATAGGTAGTATATAAAGGTGCGTGGTCCGCGTGTGAATATAATGCCCATCAAGTGGTCCACTCTCAAGAAAAATTTGAGAACCACTGCTCTAGATGCATTTAAAAATTTCCCTAACAGCACTCTTGAGAGCGATCACTAATGACTTTAAACAAATCGATGCTATAAAACAATTCTTCTGAGCATCAACCTTGGCTGCTCTAATTATTTATTTATTGACAATAATGAGGGTGATGCGCTTCAAGCTTCCACCCAAAACCTGACCTAGCATTGAGGGGGAGACCTTAACAACTCTAGGACCTCCTTCAATACTGATCTGAAAAACCTTTCTCATGTACACCTCTTATTATGATTACAGTCATGTGGGGGATGGCCAGGTAGATGCTAGCAGGGTTTGGCAGTATGATTACAGTCCTGTGGAGGATGGCCAGGTAGATGCTAGCAGGGTTTGGCAGTATGATTACAGTCCTGTGGGGGATGGCCAGTGAGATGCTAGCAGGGTTTGGCAGTATGATTACAGTCCTGTGGGGGATGGCCAGTGAGATGCTAGCAGGGTTTGGCAGTATGATTACAGTCCTGTGGGGGATGGCCAGTGAGATGCTAGCAGGGTTTGGCAGTATGATTACAGTCCTGTGGGGGATGGCCAGTGAGATGCTAGCAGGGTTTGGCAGTATGATTACAGTCCTGTGGGGGATGGCCAGTGAGATGCTAGCAGGGTTTGGCAGTATGATTACAGTCCTGTGGGGGATGGCCAGTGAGATGCTAGCAGGGTTTGGCAGTATGATTACAGTCCTGTGGGGGATGGCCAGTGAGATGCTAGCAGGGTTTGGCAGTATGATTACAGTCCTGTGGGGGATGGCCAGTGAGATGCTAGCAGGGTTTGGCAGTATGATTACAGTCCTGTGGGGGATGGCCAGTGAGATGCTAGCAGGGTTTGGCAGTATGATTACAGTCCTGTGGGGGATGGCCAGTGAGATGCTAGCAGGGTTTGGCAGTATGATTACAGTCCTGTGGGGGATGGCCAGTGAGATGCTAGCAGGGTTTGGCAGTATGATTACAGTCCTGTGGGGGATGGCCAGTGAGATGCTAGCAGGGTTTGGCAGTATGATTACAGTCCTGTGGGGGATGGCCAGTGAGATGCTAGCAGGGTTTGGCAGTATGATTACAGTCCTGTGGGGGATGGCCAGTGAGATGCTAGCAGGGTTTGGCAGTATGATTACAGTCCTGTGGGGGATGGCCAGTGAGATGCTAGCAGGGTTTGGCAGTATGATTACAGTCCTGTGGGGGATGGCCAGTGAGATGCTAGCAGGGTTTGGCAGTATGATTACAGTCCTGTGGGGGATGGCCAGGTAGATGCTGGCAGGGTTTGGCAGTATGATTACAGTCCTGTGGGGGATGGCCAGTGAGATGCTAGCAGGGTTTGGCAGTATGATTTCATCACATAAATGGGGAGTAATATATACAATTCTCTTGAGATACATAGGTAGAGAAGTCACCCAGGGCATACACCTTGGCCTTGGGAGTCACTCATTTTAATATTAATAGACATATAGAGATGTAGTGAGAGGGTAAGTGACACTATCCATACCGTCTCCTTTCAACTTCTTCTTACAATAAGCAGGGGATATTTTGAAAATGTTGCATGTCCAACCTTCATAGGACTTAGGGCCACAAGAGTTCTTGAAGAGATGGCTTGGAGCCATACATGAAGCTTATAGGACCTAATACTCATATATATTATTAAGAACATTAAAAAATTATTATTTTTAACAAATACATAGCCTACATACATTATGCAACTACAGGCATACCCCGACTTATGACACTTCTACCTCGTGACACTTTTCAAATGTCAGGATGCCCCAGTATTGAGGAACTTGATTCGCAGATACAACACCTTAGTGACATGACGCTACCGTCCACATCTGTATCCAGTGATTTGAATGCTTCCTCTTTTTATTAAAAAAGGTATAGTGTTTATTTTAGTTACAAATGTGTTATTTAGGACAGGTAGGTTGTTCGTATATGTTGAGTGCAGTACAAGCCTCGATAAATGAAAAAAAATTTCATGCTTCAAGTTGCAATCATATTCGAGTTGCGACAATGGTTTGGAATCTAAAGTGTCGTGTGGGGTATGCCTTTAATATTATTCGAGGAATCATTGAAAAAATATATATAAAAAATTGAAAGAGAAATAAGCATAAGTTACATCAGTTCTTAGAGCTCTATTTGATGTTAATTTTTACAGTTTGAAGTACAATAGAACCCCAAATATCTGGACATGAGTTATCTGGATTCGTATCACAGCAGTATTTTTCATTAAATTCAGACAAAATGATTTTTTTTGTAAACTTTTTCCTAGCTTTCCAGTCTTAGGTATGGTCAAACGGCAATGGCAGACAAACGGCAAGATTCCAGAAAGGGCTGGCGGGCATGGTGGGCAGTTGTGAACATGGAGGACTTGACCTTGGGTATCTAAACATCCGAAATTTAGTAGCCATGGAGCGTTGGTTGAGTGAGCAGCGTGCGTATGACATAAAAACGTTTTAGAAAAATGAATATGATTTTGTTGGCGCTCAACGCACCTTCTGGTGAGAGTTTTGTCTACCCCCACGCGCTCCTGTGCCTTCTGCAAAAGCAATCAGTCTGTGGGTGAGAAATTTTAAAGCCAATGCTAGCACGACACAGAAAATAGGTGGTAGTGAAGAAACCAGCTGGACCCCTGAGAATATTGATCGTGTGCGTGTAGCCTTAGCAAGTAGTCCGCGAAAATCGGCTGGACGACACAGCATAGAACTTGGTCTCAGTAATCGAACCATAAGGATTCTGAAGAATGGCCTCCACTACCATCCATATAAGTTTCAGGTAGTGCAAGACATCAAACCTCAAGATTACAATAGCAGAGAATGCTTTTGTCAACAGATGTTAAATCTCATTGAACCTTAGTGGCGTCATCAACAAGCAGATTTTTCGGTACTGGGCCAAAAATAACCCACACAATCTCCAAGAAAAACCCCTCCATTCAGAAAAAGTGACAATTTGGTGCGCAGTATCATCTCGTGGAATCATCGGCCCTTCTATTTTTTTAAATGAACATGGTAACATGGTGACGGTGAACTCCGATCGTTCCACTGACATGTTGGTAACTTTTTCCCTGCCTGCACTCGATGACTTTGACCCAGATGAAAACACACTTTTCCAGCAATATGGCACAACTTACCAGTTTGCAATGCATTTGCTGAGGCTCGCATTTCATGGTAGTCTCATCAGCAAGTTCGACGATTTCCCATGGCCTGCCCGTTCACCAGACTTGATGGCACATGATTATTTTCTCTGGTGATACCTTAAATCCCAGGTTTACAAGGAGAGCCCGCCAAGAACCAGGGATGATATGAAGAAGCAAATTCGACAAGAGGTCAACAACATTCCGTTGGAAATGCTACGCAACGTCATGGGCAGCTTCACTCTCAGACTCCGACAATGTGTGCAAAACCAAGGATGCCATCTTACTGACACCATCTTCATAAAATGAATATTTTATAGGTGCACTAGTAAATTCCACTCATGTACATTACATTTATGTAAAGAAATTAAGTAAAAATTAATTGTTTTAGTTTTTTGCGATTTTTTTAAATCTTGCCGTTTGACTGCCTCACCCTGTATGTAATTGCTTTTAATAAAATCGAAGATTTATTTTTATGCCGTGTTGTATGTACATATTTAAAAAATATTTTTTATTACAATATTTTCGATAAAGTCTTGTAGTATGAAATCGTCTTTTTTTCCTTTAAAACCAATTGTCCAGTTTTTCGACTATACTGACTAACCTAGGTCCTAATTAGTCCAGATGATCGGAGTTCTACTGTATTTCAATTTGAGCTGGTAAGCTGCACAGAACGCAGTTTGGACATGCTTGTTCTAAGCCATGTTTCGCAAGAGAGAAATCTCTCAACTAATCTTATAATAATAGATAAAGAATCTTAAGAAATAGAAAAACAGGACTTTTCAAATATTAATGAACCGCTCTTTAGATAATTGTTTAGACTTTATTCTGTATTTAGTTCTGTATTATTTTTTTTAGTACCGCAGCTTACTACCTAATCGAGTTATATGCTTTTAATCCTGTATTATATCTTTTGAACATTTCAAGAGCTATATTATTGGATACCTTTAAAGTTAGAAGGATCAACTATTTCAAGTATTGTTCTACTGTAGGCTATAGACATACAATGGTAAATATTTTTTGATATTTTTGTAGAAACCTTTCTTTCGTGTCTGCTCAGGTCCATCTCCCTGGCTAGTTAAACGCCGAGATAATCCCACTCTCCGACATCCACCTATTAAGGAATTATTGTTGCCTTTTATGTCTTGTGGTGTGAAACTTTCTTTGTACAGGTCTATAAGGAGTGCATTTACATCTGCTTTCTCATAGCCTTGATCTTCATCAGACGACCCATTTGAATGAACTGCCAAGCTGTAATTATACATGTATTTAGAATAATATATACAACTAAACTAAAACTTCTATATTTAAAAAAATGTTCTTCAAAAATAAGGCCCAATGTTTATTTATAATAAATACAAACTAATGATTTTAATAATGTCGTATAGTCATATGGACTTGGAATGGATATGGAATTACAATCAAATTACCAGATGGGGGTCAGTTTTATGTATTTATTTATAAAAAGAAAGGTGGTTTTGAAATGCTTTTATTTTCAAAAAGCTAATCGACATGGCTCAGTGGAAAGGATCGATTAGGAACACTACCTGAGTCACAGACAATATATACAACACCACTCAGCCTTACAGGGGGTTTCACCTCGCTCCATTAGCCAAGTTGAGTCCTTGGGCACTGGGGAGTGCTAGTTGCAGTTTTACCTTATAGCTAGAGACACCGATATTTCGCGAGGCTTCGCGAGTTGTGTTTTTACAAACTTTTACTTAGCACATTAAAATTGCCATAGAAACATAATTAAACATCATTGTGGCATTTTGGAGTGAAAATATTAACGCGAAATAAAACGAAATAAAATCTATTCGCGAAATTGACGATTTGTCCATTTAAACGCGAATTATGGTCATTTTTTCTATTTAAACGCGAATAAATAAAAAAACATTGCTGACATCGGAAACCATTCTAAGACTTGGACAAAAAATAAAAATAATACTGTTGACAGTGAACGCGTATTTTCAGCATATTCCAACATTATGTCAGACAAGCGCCCTAGCTTGAAAATCGAAAATTTGGAAACAATGTTGTCTTTGTACTTTGGGGATTGACGTGAAGTATGTTGAAAAAAACTATGGACATTTTTGTCTTATAAAATAATTCAGTGCAAGTACTTTCTAAGCTGTTTGAGTTAATTTATTACCATTACCTTAAAAAAAACCTCTTAAGACTTTTTATACCGAAAATCAGGGTCTTACCTTTTATTTACCGAAATTCAACTTTTTATTTAACGAAATCAAGTAATTTTATTTACCGATTTTATTTACCGAAAATCATGGTTTTACCCTTTTATTTACCGACTTTTTATACCGAAATCCAACTTTTTATTTAACGAAATCCAGTGGTTTTATTTACCACAAATCAGGGTCTCTACTTATAGCATCCTTCCAAGTGAAACAATTCACATTCAAATGGTTTGTTGTAAAGGGGTGGCGGACCAGACACAATAGTTCATGTACCCACAACCACCCCCTACTCCCCTCCCACCAGTATTTAAAGAATGTTTACAACTAGACAATTTTCTTAAACAAAAAAAAGGGACCATTGTATTCTACATTTACTTAGTAGTGGGCTCATTTGGGGTGAGGGGAACCAGGTCAGGTGCAGACGAGAGACAGGAGACTGGTCAGGGCCAAAATCAACAAGCTTGGAACAGGGTCTGGCCAGTTTGCTCCCAACTGGGTGGGCTGGGAGTGAAAGGGTTGGTGATGATGAGCTAAGTCATCATCAGCACCCATAGCCTTGGTTAGGGAGGGTTGCCACCAAGAGGTCTACCTGAGGACCTATAAGCGGCAGCCACGATACTTAGCTGTAGGCCATGACAGGCTTAGTAAGCCGGTGGCCGAAATATACCCATTCTCGATAAAACAAAGTAAAATGCCAGATTGGAAAAAAATTTTAAATGAAAATAAAACAGTTGACCTAAACATTTTCCATAATTGCTCTAGAATTTAATAGTCTTAACTATTTTCTTTATGAAACCCTTTATATTTACAGTTGTAAAACATTAATTTGTAATTTGTAAATTGTAGATTTGTAACTTTATGAAACAGGCCTCTGGGAACCAGCCTGGCTATTCCTGTGATCCAAGCGCAGGAGATAGCATATTTTCAAAGGGATAGTTAATCTATATTAATAAAATTAAGAGTGTGTCTGTAATGAGCATTGTGTGATATCCACCACATGCAGAGGGCTGAAATTTTAAAATAAGTAGCCCCTTTGTACAAACCCGTACATCTCAAAGCTGGAATTTTAATATTTTTTTATCTATTAAAAACCACAATGCAATGCTTTGTGGGTAATTCAGCTAGTATACAATAATTACCTGATTGTTCATAAATTCAAATAAGAGGGAAAAAAAACCAGTATACTACAGCAACCTGATTACTTTTCTTATATTTAACAAAAAAATTTAGCAAAAAAATGTTTTTAGCACCACGTCTTACTACCCATCTAGGTTGTACGCATACATTAATAATTACACTAATATGTTAGGGATCAGGAAGGTTGAATTTAAAGGAAGTGTACCTGCATTTGCATGGGGGAAGAGTGGAAAACCAGTTAGGAAAACTGCCTTCAATACACTCAACCAGGATCGAACCACAAACTCCCCATCTTCGACAGTCTAGTCTATTGTGAGAGTAAAGCCTTAGACAATGTAGCCACCGAAGCAAGTAAAAAACAATAATTAAATGAGCATAGTTAAGAGAAAAAATTAAATCAATTTTCAACATGGGAAAATAATCAATGAAATTTTATCTTATAAAATATAATTTCATAAAGCAAATTGTTTATTACAATTATTATGTATGGACTTTTCACAGTGGGTGACCTAGACCATGCACTTTTAATGATTAATTAGAAAGTAAAGTCGCTCATATATAGATTAAAAAAATATTAAATTCATGTCAATAAACATCCCTCACCTGTCTGAGGTGCTTTCAACTCCACAAATGGACACTGATGGCTCATTTGGTTTGGCCGGGGCTTGATAAACGGGTGTGCTACTGGGACTCAACTCCTCTTGAAGCCTGAACACCACATTCATATATAGGATGAATATCACATTAATACCGAATGCAGGAATTCATTTGAATTCAAAGTTGAAAATGACAAGTTAATAGAACCCAAAGACACCATTAGCTTGTACAAGTGGCAGCATAACAGCTCACCCTGCATCAATGGAAGCTGTTTCTAAGTGCTCTAAGTAGTGCTGACAATTTTAGACATCCATTACAGATTACACTTTAAGCTTGAGTGATGAAAAGACCTGAGAGTTGAACCAATCCTGTATAGCTCAGTAACAAAGCATTGCATATGAAACCTAAGGTCATGGGTTCAAAATTTGTTCCCGTGTATCCTTTGACATCTATAACATTAGATGAATTCCTCTGAACGCAAATCGTAGACTACCAAAGAAAATCTCAATTAATCAAATCAGTATATTTATAGATTACAATACAAAATAATTAATAAATAAATTAGTTTACATTTTCCCTTTTGTTTGCTATCAATACCTTTGTTCATAATGTTTTAACTTGGCAGTCAAGTGCCCCACTCCTAACTGGCTGGAAACACCTCTAAAATCATCAACCAGTTGGTTCTCTTGTTTTAACAACTTGACCCACCTACCCTTCCAAATATTTGTTTTCATTTTGGTGCCCTTTCTGTTAACCCCCATCAATGTACCTAGCCAGAATACATTGGCAATGTATGTGTGGTATTAGATGAAAATAAGAGGGAATAAATAAATAGAAAATACATACAACGGGAAAGTATTTTGTACTTATTCTTGTTAATCTCAAAATTAAATGCATTTCCATATATAAGACTTGATACAGCCCTTGTTGAAAACTATGATCTGCGCATGTTTGACATTTCATTAGGCCACAGACAAGTAATAAACAGACTATCAGGAGTCGTTCAACACTGGGCTTCGCTAGTGTCACTGGTGGGTGATGATAGGACTAACCACATCAATCCTAGTGATGAAGGACTCAAGCTGCCAAAAGGAGCGCAACCATTGTACCCTGAGGGTTGAGTGTCTGGGTACATTATTTGTCTGTGCACTAGGCCATTTGAGACAGGCAAGAACAAAGGAGTATGTTACCCCAATGATGTATTCATAAATTTAAAAATGATACCTAGATAAAAGAATCAAACCCAGGACCTTTGGCTTAGCGCAACAATGCTCTAACACTGAGTTATCAAGGAATCGTTCCGTGTTCAAGTTCTTTCTTCACTTATATTTTTAAGGCAATCTCTTTAGTGGAAGTTAGTAAATAATCGACTAACAATCAGCTATATTTGATAGTACAGCCACCACGAGTTGGGGGTCGACTTTATGTCACCAATTACAGTGAAATTGTACATGAAAGCAAATATAAATGGAAGAACAAAAAAACTTGTAGAGAACCAGCAAAGCCTGGAAGAATGAAATTATTTCTAGGTTACAGATATAGTTCTATTAATCCATCACCTTAGCTCAGTTGGTAGCGTGAGTGCCTACTGATCTAAGGCTCCCAGGTTCGATTCCCAGCATGGCCGAAAAATTTATCATTGGTGAAATATGGGTTTCCCCTTTCACAATGATAAATAAACTCGCTAGTACTGGATGTTGTCCCTGTCCTTGACTTAAGTTAGAATATCAGGTATATGAAGCTACAACAGGCCTAGCAAGCTGGTAGTGGAAAATATATGGCTTGAATTTTTAAATGACCCAAACCAGAGGCTGGAAATAGTAATGGATGTAAAGTAAATATATTGTAGTTCTATTAAGTATACCATTTATTAAAGTATTGTAATTTATTTATTTTTTGTCAGAGCAGCTTCCTGCTCATTCAGGTTATACGCATATGAACCAATTATGCTAATGTATTAGATAAGAGAAAGGTTGAATTTAGAGAAAGTGTACCTGCATTTTCAATGAGAGAGAGAGGGAGGGAAACCATTTAGGACCCTCATTACACTCGATTGGGATTGAACCACAATCTCCCTGTCATTGACTGTCTAATCTATTTGCGAGCGTAGCGCCTTAAACAATAAAGCCACTTTACTTTATTCCTACACCCTCTTTTACATATAATTTTGTATGATTAATTTATTCCTTTAAAAAAAATGTATTTGATAAAAATATATTTTACAAAATAAGTAACCCCAACTTACTCCATAGCTTCTTGAGCCTTAGTGAGCCTGCGTCCACTGGGGTTAGGCGACTTCAAGGTCTTGTTAGGTCCAGAAGCAGGTTTTGATGAGCCCCTTTTTAGTCTTAGAGACCCTAGATTTGACTGATTAGTAGCTTTTGAAGAAGACAGGCCTGCCCTGCGGCCACGCAGTGATGTTGCCGGAAAGACCTTGGACACTTCTAAGCTTTTAGAAGTCTCTGTAACTTTTGAACAAAGTTTTTTTTCAGATTCTATAGATGTATTTAAAATCTCTGTCAGTTGCAAAGTGATTGGTTCTTCCACAGCTGCTTTCAAACGAGCAAAACAATCTAAAAAGTGTTGATTTTTTTTAGTGATAAAAGAGTCGTTTTCCAATGGCACAAAATATTTGAAGTCCTCAGTATAGTCTTCAAAAGATTGGAGGTTTATGTGTTGTTTGAAATCTTCCTTGTCTGACTGTGTTTTGTCATGTGTGCTTCCTTTGCTGTCACTCCTAAGACGGGATGATTTTATCTTAGAATCAGTTGTGTCATTCGTAGAACAGTCAGGTTTTTTGACGGAAGAAAATTTTGTTTTGCTAGCAAGTTGACAAGCTACTTGGAGATTTGTGTTTGATTTAAGTTTGAGTTGCTTACTATCAACTAATGATGGAATTTGTTGAAATTCAACTTCTTTCTTTTTAATTATTAACTGATTAGTAACAAGGGGTGTATCAATTGACATATTGATGTCTTCGTGCAGTAATTGGTCAATTTCACCAAGTTTCGTTCTCTTCACGTTTCTTGGCAAAGGGTTACATTCTTTATCAGTTTCATTTTGCTTGTCCAAAGAGCTTCCTTTTCTCTTGGCCTGAAAAGTCTTTCCCGTTTCTAAGTCTGGTTCAGTTTTTATTTCATCAACACACTCAACTTTAACGTTCTTTTGAATTTCATGTGAATCTGAATTATTTTTTTTATTTGATTCTTCAAGCTTTGTGATTTTCTTTTCATGAACACCATTAACAATGTCTGTTTTAAAAACCCCCTTTCCCTCAAAAGCATCCTCAAGCTCATCAGAATCTTGCATGGGTCGTTTCTTGAAGGGCAAACTTGACGAGGGAGACGGTGGCAGTGAGAGCGTTATTTGGGATGAGCCCGTTTTCAACATGGAAGCACAGTCTTCTAATTTAAGCACCATGGTTTTAAATTGAATCTTGAGGTGTGTGGTTTCAGCTTCATCTGACTGCTGCCCTTCATTTTCTTTTCCACCTTTACCCTCCTTACTAGAGTCCTCTCTGTGACTGGAATCTGACGTGGCTCCCACCGTGCTTGTGGTTGAACTTTCTCGACCTTGAGATTGAGAAGCTGTGCCGTTGCTATCACGGTCGGTGGACGGTCTATCCTCAGAGGAAGTGTGTTTCTCCCTGTGTTGATGGTGATCATCTCCTGAGCTCTTCCCTTTTACATCCTTTTTTGTACTACCGCAATGCACAGACTTGCCTGACCTTTCTTTGTGCTTAGAATCTTTGTGTTTTTCTCTATTAGAGTCCTTTTCTCTTGACTTTACATATTTTTCTCCTTTATCATTTCCTTTCTCATTTGACTTGCTGTGTTTCTCATTTTTAGAATTTTCAGACTTGTCATGTTTAGCATCTTTACTATATGATTTAGTAGAACTGACTTCTTTATTATTTGATTTAACATATTTTTCTTCTTTTACATTAGATTTTGTATGTCTATCATCTTTGCTACTTTGTTTATCACTTGATCTTACAAGTTTATCATCTTTTTTATCCAATTTTTCATGCTTAATATCCTTACTACTTTTAGACTTGTCTTTGTCTTTGTTGCGATGTTTATCTTCTCCTTTGTGTTTGTCATCATGTTTTGACTTTGATTTGTCTTTGCTTTCCTTTTCTTTTCTACTGTCATTATCAAATTTCTTGATTACTTCTTTTTTATCATGCTCATTATTTTTATCAACATCCTTCTTTTTCTTTTCAGTATATTTTTCTTTTTCGTTTTTACTATCTTTCTTACTGTCTACATCTTTATCTTTTTTTCTTTCACCCTCTTTATCCTTTTTACTTTCATGGATATGTTGTTGATCTTTATCTTTTGTGATGTCTGGAACTTTATCTTTCTTAATTTCAAAATCATTATTTCTCTTAGTTTCACCATCTTTCTTTTTTTCAATCTCTTTCTCCTTCTTCAAATCACTTTCTATATATTTATTATAATCAACTGATCTTTCACTTTTAAATCGTTCTCTTTCCTTATGTTTTGACTTGTCTTTTCTCTCTTTGTCCTCGGACCTTTCTCTGGATTTTCTGTCTCTGTGTCTGCTCTTATCATGTCGATGTCTACTTGGGTGGTCTGTGCCACTATGGGTTTCATATTTTTCTTTGTAATTTTTATCACTCTCTTTAGCTCGACTACTACTGCCATATTTTTCTTGAGTACTATTATTATTTTGCTGAGTACTTATATCCTTGTCTAAACTATTGCCATCATTTTTACTAAGGCTGCCTTCAGATTTTTCAATATTTTCCTTGGGTGCAGTACCAATGTTTTCAATTTTACATTTTGTACTTTCAATAAAATTACTATTCCCTGTTCTTACTTCACATTTAATAATGGTAGATCCTTCTACTTTCTTAAGCTTTACTGGAGACTTGGTAGAGTTAGAAGATGAAGACTCGTCTATTTCTAGAGCATTCAAGTCCCGCAAAATAGATTCAGTCTTATCAAAAGTATTATCGGTTAAACATAATTTATCCTTTGATATTGTATTGCTATCACCAACTGTTGATGTGATGCTTTCAACATTAGACTCTTCTCCATCAAACTTTGTAGAAGTCAAAATGGTCTGTCGATCTTCACCGCCAGAGTTATTGCTGTCGATGTTGGACTCATCTGGCCCCTTTCTGCCCCTCCCCATTTCAATGAACGCAGCATAGTTAACACCAGGCAGAGCATGCGACTCTTCTGTTTCCATGCCTAAATGGCCAATCCCAGAAGGTTCTTCAGATGTTTCTATTTTATCCTCTGTAGAGTTGACGTCCAGCTCCATAGCAATGGAAGATTTGGACGAATCCTCCCATGTAGCTGCTTCACCTTGAATTTCCACTTCCATCATCTCATCTTGTTCCTCCACATCTTCCACTACATCATGAGCCGCCAAGGAGAGACAGCTATCTGTGTTTGGTGAATCCATACCAGGTATCTAAGAGTATAAATTACAGTTGCAACATTAAATACAGTAGTTATATGCATGTATAGTGTTATAAATTGTTGAGTGATCAAAAAAAAAAAAAGTTGTTAGTGATAAGTTACTGTTTTTCATATTTCTAATTTTGTATGGATAATCCAAAGGTTTAGAGTGTACCCCTCTTCCGAAACCAAACCAAAACAAATTATAAATTTATAGTGTTTATATCAGTTTTGAACACAAAAAAATTCTGAGTAAGAGTGTGTGTGATTTTGCTCAGTACTTTAAAATATATAATTGATTGCTGGCAAGTAGGGTTATGAATAATATGTTTAACTAATAAACCCTTTCATTCTTTGATTCACAAAATTAAATTAAAAGAAAATATTATTTTTCAAACATATAATAAATACACCCAGGTCACTCACTGAGACATACTCGTAATCACAAGTACTTGTATTTTGTACCCAAATATAATATTTTTATTTAGCTTGTATTTGAATATATGAATCAATATTTATGGAACAGGTTTTCAGTGCTTTCAGGAAGGACTTAAATAGAGCTTAATCAGAGCTTAGTATTTAGCACCTGGGAATACATTAATTTTAAAGTGAGCATCTTATCATTTATATCTCACCAAATTTTATAACTTATTAGGAATAAGAAAATTCAACTTGATGGGAATTTGAAATAAGAAAGTATCCACAATTATTTGGGCAAAGTAGTAAAACATAATGCTTTGGCAGGCTTGTCTATAGAATATGCATTCCCAGATCAATGGTTAAATGATATCAATGATTAGAAGAAATAGTTTGATTTTTAAACCTAATTCAATTAAATTAAATAATAAACATAATAAGACTGATACTTTGTACTACAAATTATTTATTAAATTGTATGACTTTTAGGACTAGGGAAGTTTTAAGCATTACACTTGAGTTAATTTACCTAACTTTATATACCTTAATTAAAATCAAATAGATGCAGAAAAATTACACAAAAATGCCAGAGTAAAACATCACCAATATATTGTATCTTTGAATTTTGTTTGTGAACAACACATGATCCTAAGCAAGTAATTATTTCAATTCTTTATTTTCACCAATAAATTTTAAATGTCTCTAGCTTTTTTTTCTTATTTTTTAGCAGTGCTTCTTACTTGCTTGTAAATATTATACACGGCTAGTTTATCTTAATTATTTAATTGGCCTAAGCAAGTTTCAACGATAAATTAGTTATAGAAAACAAGTATTATAAACATTTAGTACAAATTAAGGCTGTGGAGGATCCCAAATTTCAGGAAAAATTCGGGAAATTGGTTGGTCCTGAAACTTGGGTGGGGAAAAGTATTTACCGTACTGGAATTTTTTGGGAAAAACTTTTTTCCTGGGATTTTTCAAGAAAATATATAAAAAAGTTACAACTAAGGACTGTCTATCAATATCACGTTTGTATTTAATTTTGCTTAGGAATATTATAAGTTTGTTAAATTTAAATTAACCTTATCTTTCGTTAAGTAGACGAATATCCAAAACTCAGTCGCTGAGCTGGATACCATTAAATAGCATAGCCTCACTACATATAATTGAAGGAAATACCCATCCCTGAATAGATTTAAGGCAGAAAAATATATGTTTAGCATAAAATAATGATCTAAATGGCTTTTAAATATCAAATTATGCAAGAAATACACCTTTACCACACTTATTTGCACCAAAACATGTATTTTGCATTAATGTAATTATTTAGGATGGCAGCCATATGCTTTTGTACCGGAGATAATAATAATTGGATAAACTAAAATTTTCCGAGTCTAATATAACTTTTGTGAAAGGTTTGGTAACTTCTTGTTACAACAATTTGAGGAATACAATAATTTTAATTTTAAGGTTATGTATGAAATCTTTTCCATCACATCCTGGTTAGTTTCCATTTCACTGTCGTAACAACACTTTGTGTCCTGAACAAAGACTATGGTAAGTTTGTCTGTTTATTAATTGTCCTTTACAAATTCATTAATATAATGGTAATTATCTAGAATTTTGCACAACATAAATCTCAGATTTTCCTCATGGTTCTTTAATTTAATTTTCACAGAATTCATGATTTTGGTATTTATATACCGAAACATGTGGGAAGATTATAAATCAGCATCCTTCTAATGGCTGAGTTTCACAAGGAGTAATGGGACTGGAACTAGATAACTTAGATTTCTTACATAACCTAAAAATTAAAATAATTATATTCCTCAAATCGTTGTACAAGATCACTTAACTACTTTATTGAACTTCATTGAGAGATGTTAACTTACTAATTCTAATTTTATAATCTAATTTACAACACTGTTGATCTTAAAACTTTGTTTTGTCATCAATTTATTGTATCCAAGTTTTGTAACTAATATTTAAATATGTTATATGTGTATTTTATACTTGTCATCAATCCATATTTAAAATCAGTTAATGATGTTTTATCAACTTATTAAAGTAATTTTTTAAACATGACATTTTGTTGCTCATTAAAAGCAAAATATAATCAATCTTTTGAATATAATAGTCACTCAATTCATCTGCCAATTTTAAAACTATTTAATTCATTAAATTATAAATTTATATATTTTGTTGTAGCTAGTCTAGAATTTTCTATATAAGTCTTAACTTTAAAAATTATAATTAGTTTTTATTTTTAAAACCAATTTAAAAATAGATATTAAAATTTTATGTTCATACCAATAACTACAACTAAAGCAGAGCCTTTTTTTTCCCTTTTCCTAACTTTATTCTAAAATATTTTTGACATCTACAACAAAATTTAACATAATTGAAACTATCAAATATTTTTTTATTGAAATTAATGAGAAGGTTCTAGACTAAAACTATAAATTTGAAAATAAATATAAGGCTAAAGTGGAAAATTCTTTTTAAATTTATTTTCTGTCTCCTGTCTTGTTCCTGAAAGAAATCGTTACTTCCCACACAAAAAATCTCCCATGGTTAAAATGTCACTCCTGCAAAGGACTAGGACAAATAATAAGAATTGCATTTACTAAAATTATTTTAACAACCATAAAGCTTTAGAATTTGCTAGTTTTACAGTATTACGTTCTGAGTAGGATCTAAACAAAGTCTAGGCATTATGTTAAAAAAATATTTTGTGCGATACTTCAGTGAATGTTTAAAATAAATCAATTTTATTAACTCAGAAATGGGTTGTATAAGTGAACAAATTTAAATAAAACTATATTGTAATACTGGTTAAACTAGTGTTTAATTAACTTCTTTTATCTGAAAGTAGAATGAAATTTAACAAGTATGTTACCACTTGTCCCTCTTTAAAATCATAAAAAATAAAACGAAAACCTTAATATTTGTGGATGGTTGCTCATCAAAAATGAATAGCATTTGCTAAAACTAGTGTGTGAAAATTCGAATATTTTCAAATATCAATTTCTGAATTATTTGTATTCAAACCTCGAGTATTAAATTCTTAAATTTTGAACTATTCACAAATTTTAAAATACCTTACCCAATTACGGGTTCATTCACATATTTAGGAAATGATTATTATTTGAAGTCATGTGTATTTATTTCAGTTATTTTTATGTTCACTTTATAATATTTATTTGTTCACTAAAACCAAATAAAAATATCCTTTGTCAAGAAATGACCAAAAGATTTCATCTAGTCAGCCGCCATGCCATGTTGATTGTTTATTTTATTTTAGCACTCTACTTAATACTAAGACTGTTCATCAAATATACAAACAAGTTTAAATTTACCGGTATTGCTGGCTGCATTCACTAGTGGCAATATCCGTGCTTGTGCAGTTCTACTACCATCGTTCTACTTTCATCGTTTTGGTGATTTTATTGTTGGTCATCATCTGCTTGCAGCCTGTAGATGGGTCAGTTTAGTAAAATGCCTCCATCTTCTTCTATCCTTCCACCATTCTTCTCCTCTTACTTGCACATTTTCTGTTGTCTGCTCTTTTTCTTGGCCTACCTTGTGGTCTTTTTCTTACATACTTCATTTTCATCATTTTCTTTGGCATCCTCTCTTTTTCCATCCTCATTACATGCCCATACCATCTCAGTCTTGCTTACTCTACTATCTCATACACTTCCCGTACCCCTACTCTCTCCAAGATAACTTCGTTCCTAATCTTGTTTCTCCTCGTGAGAGCTAACCTGTTCCTCACAAACTTTATTCCCATGGCCTCTATTTTCCTAGTCTCTCTTAAATTCAATGTCCATGTTTCTGCAGCATATGTGACAATGTGTACAAAGTATGTCCTGTACAACACTTTCTTACACACCTATGTACTTTTCTCGGCTCTACTCCATCCAACTTTATAGCTTTACTAAGCCTTATCCTCTTCCTTGTCATTACCATCCCTTCACACTTTGCCATGCTAAATTTCATTNCATTCCACACTCTTTCACTTCATCATTCCATTCCTGTAGCTGATCATGTACTTCCTTTTCCTTCTCCCCCGCCACCCCCATATCATCAAGTCATCATGAAACCTCATGGCTTTCATTCTTTCCTCCCTGAGTTTTCCTGCCACTTTGTTCATTACCATTTCCATTACCATTACAAATAGTAATGGTGAAAGAGCACTCCCCTGCTTCATTCCATATTTTATTTGTAACCACTCTGTCCTTCCACTCTTCGTCTCAACACAACTCCTGTTATCCTCATACATGCTTTTCACTTTCATTACAACTCCTCTTTCCATTTATATATTTAAATAACCTTGTTAGTTGTTGAAGTTGAAAGGTAAAAGTAAAAATCATTTGTGCAATTTGAACAGAAACGTTTTAAGTGAGGGGGTAAACGTTCTTACCACTACTATCCACGCTCATAAAAAATATTAAATAATTGTTGAGATTATTATAAGAAGATAATTATACTAAAATGTATCTAACTAAGCAATGTTTTATTTACTTTGGCCATAAAAGTTTTTTGTTTCAATAATTGCAAAAAGGTGGCCTTATATTTGCATTCCCTTCCATCCTACCGTAAATGATTTCTCAAAATGCTAGAGTAAATACTAGGATGGGCCTCAAATCCTCAAATATTTAAGGATATTTGAGATTCAAGAATTCAAGAAAATTTCGAATTCGAGACTCAAATAATTTTTTTTTTAATTCAATTTTTCAAGTGAAATTTGCTATAGAGCTCTAATACTGTTTAATGATGGTTCAGAACCAATTATAATTATAGGAGGACCTTAACAACCAAGCCCCATACTAGTAATTTAACATATAATTGAATGTGTGAATGGATTATAAGAAAGAATGGTATCATTTAGTTACTATTTGTATTTTATATTATATTTATATTTCCTCATTATATTCATAATTATTTCAAGATTCGGATTTGGATTCAAGATTTGGGATTCAAAGATAAATAGGAGATCAGGATTAAAGTTTCAGATTTGTACTATAGTGAGTTACCTTGACTTATATTGTTAAATTAATTGAATAAACATACCTATCATCCATATTATAATAGCGTGATAGTTCATAATGTTGTACCTGAGGCAAGGATGGGCTGTGATGGGATGTTAATCCGGAGATGCCAGACACATCACTATCTCGAGAAGTCTCATCCAATGGTGTTTCTTCAACCTTCTTAGTGGCCCCACTACTTTCAGGAGACGAAACTGGTTCCAGGTCCTTTGGGAGGAGGTCGGACAAAGACACCACTTTGTGATTTGAAACTGGTTCATGGTCCTTGTGCGTATTAGTCAAAGTTACCGCCTTGTTTGTTGACACTTGGTCAATGTCCTTAGGAAGGTGGTCCGTTAATAGCACCCCTTCATGGTTTGATATGGTGTTGATGTCTTTGGGCAAGAAGTCAGACAGAGCTACTACCTTGCGTTTAGTCTCTGCAATCTTTGCATCTAATGCTGAAATTAACAAGGATACGATATTTAAAATTAAATTCAATTAAACTTAAATCAAGTTCACTAATAAATGTTTGAACGTAATTTTTAGCAATTATTTTTTTTACTTTTCCTGCAGAATGTTTGGCTAGTTGAATTATTTAAACCAAGCTTATAAAGTAGATCTTACTTTATATTAAAAATATAAGTTTAAAATTAATATAAGTTTTCTAATTTTCAGAAAAGATGATTCCAAGTAGGCCAACATTCTAAGAAATTATTAATTTTAGTTGATTTTGCTCAAACAACACTTTTTTTTCTTTTAGGTTACCTGCAGAGGACATCAAGTAAGGCCCCGCCTTAGCAACTGGCCGCTCCGGCTTCTCAAGCCCTAAGAAACTGTAGACCAATTCCTCCACATGGGGCAAGAACACTGTGTGTATCTTCGGATTCACAACTTGGTCCACAATACGTTCCACTCCAATATCCAAGAAACCTGAGCTGAAATTTAAATAAGTTATATATGAGCTAAACTAGACCAAGCTTATATAAATAAATCACTTATGTTACATATTACAGTGAAACCACGATATATCGTTCCCAGATTTATTTGTTTTCCCAGATCCATCGTTCAATTTCTATGATCCCTGAACAAATCCTATCCAAACAATAGAGATAAAACCTGCATTAATTGTTCCTCAATTCATCGTTTTCCTGCATCTATCAATCAGAATTTTTAGTCCCCAAGAATGTTAATCCACGATTGATCATTTTTAAGAAAGAGGCACACACAAATGTTGGTACAATCTGTAGTAGTAACAGTGGTTAATGTTTTTTGGATTGTGGTATAGCAAGTTTCAGTCACACATCTTACCAGCTAAATAATGGTCTTGAGGGTATGGGAGATGCTTCTGTGGACACCAATGCTATGGACCTCTGGTTCGAGAGATTTTTGAAGCTACTGGAGGGGTACAAAGTTCAGGACATTTTTAATGCAGATGAAAAGTGTATATTTTTCAATTGCTTGCCAGACCGAATGTTGGCATAGAAAGGAGAGACCTGCCACAGAGGAAAATATGTGAAAGAGTGAATGACAGTAATGTGTACAAACATCAATGGCTCAAACAAACGGGTGTTCATTATTTTCTGAAAGTCCACCAAACCACAGTATTTTAAAAAGGTAAATAAGCTACCTGTGACCTATTATGCCAACTCGAAAGCTAGGATGAAGTCAGAGTTTCAGAGACTTTCTGCATGCTTTTGATGCATCATTCAATGCACAAGGAAGGATAATCCTTCTAGTTGTAAACAATTGTGCAACTCATTCTCCAGGCACATCCTTTTTCAGGAATGTAAAGGTAGTTTTTAACCCCCCTAACTGCACCAGTGTCGTACAGCCTCTTGATTTGGGCGTGAGCAAGTGTTGTAAGTATGTGTACAGGAAGCAGCTAGTGAAGAGAGCTGTATGTCTGATGGAAGCAGGGAAAGGGGTTCAATTCAAGAGAGACATACTGCAGGCCATTCACTTTATTGTTTCGGCATGGCAACAAGTGACACAGCCTATAATCTAGAATTGGTTTGTAAAGTGTGGCATGTGAAGAAAAATGAAGGGTCAGACATGACAGTTATTGAAGGAAGAGGTGACGATGGCACGCAAGATGAAGATTGAGTTCAACTGGTGAAAAGCACCGCTGACATGAACTTTGATGCATATGTCTCTGTGGACCAGTGAGTTGGTTGGAGGAGGGGCAAGATGGTGGTGAGGATGACGATGAAGCCGAGCCCGAACCAGTGCCGAGTTTTATGGAAGCACTTCATAAGTTTGAGACCATAAGAGAGTTTGCGTATGGTCATAATATCACCGAAAGAGACCAAGCAAACATTGTTAATATTGAAAGTTTATTTTTCAGTTTGAAAAGGAAAGGTTCTACTAAGCAAATGAATCTTAAAGGCTTTTTTAAATATAAGGATTTGTGAAGTGGATTTTATAGTGTAAATAATAACATTATTTGTCTAATGATAGTTTTTGTTAATTTTATATAGGCTCTCACATTTATTGTTTTCCCGTATCTATAGGTTATTTTTTCAAATCCCCGACTAAAACGATGACTCGAGGTTTAACTGTATATAATATAATATATCCAGTAATTTTATATGTGGTAACTTATCAGATGGATAGAATATGTGTACAGATTGAGTTCATATCTCTGATATGGGGTATATTTTAGACCAGGTGAAATAAAGGTGTTTTTTTCTAGAGATGGGATGCTTGAATCCACAACTCCTCAAATCCTATGGTATTTAAGAGCTTCATGATTTAAAAAAATACAAAAAATATCATAATCATCATCATAGTCATGAACAGTTCCCAGCCAGTGGCCGACATGTTGGGACATAAGCCTCTCCAACTTATCCTTTCTCTTAGAGTGTGCACCAAATATATAGCAAAGACCAATATATATTGCTGGCTGTGTACATTAGAACCAATAGCAAGGCATGAACAAAATGATTCCATTATAGCTTTTTGGTGCTATTCGTAAATCATATGTTGGTATATTATTTGTATTCTAATAAGAGTTAACATTAATAAATATTTTAATAAGCTCTTCATCAGTCCAGGATTTTATTGCCCTTATGCACATGGGCCTAACAAATTTTGTGCCCTAAGATATAAGGAAAACAAATAAAACAAACTATTATTTTTTCTATATTATTAAAATATTAAAATTTTTATACACTTTTTATATAACTATATTGGACTAGGTCGAATTGATACAGCCTAAGAGCCTCAGAATTTACCAGTTTAGCCTAGTCTAAATTAGTTAGTGCCGAAATTTTGCCCTAACTCATAGGATAAACTAGAATGGACTAAATTTTATTAGGCCAAACCGGGTTTAGGTTAGGTTATGCTATATTAAGTTATCTAACAACATTTGTGCGCAAACTGTGCATGATAAAACTTATCCAAGGTCAAGTTATGTTACTACTCAACATTTGTGCACGAACTGTGCATGATAAAACATATCCAAGGTCAAGTTATGTTAGCACTCAACAACATTTGTGCGCAAACTGTGCATGATAAACATGTCCAAGATTGATTCATCGTATGGGTTAAGAAGGATGAAAACTATATTGCCTAGAAACATCAGGCTATTTCGGTTTATACTAAAAGCAGCAGGATGTATCAATTTGGCCTAGCCTGGACTAGTATTGCCTAAAAACATCAGCAGTTTCTCCCCATGGCCTTTTTGGCAGGCCCGAATGATTTCACTGACCGCTCAGCTAAAATTTGAGCAATTTGCGTGGTACCAATATTGTATTGCCCAATTATCTATGCCACTAATAATATTCAAAGGAAAAGTTTACTTAAAGGAATTCAATAAAAGTGATTACAATTTGGGTGCCAGCGAGGCTTCTTATGCAGTGGTGTATTCTAAGAGAATTAGTGAGTATGAAGTACTCTTAGAAGTTGTTGGAAGTATATGGGGGTAAGAACTCTCAATTGGTAGAGGCTAAAGGGGTAAAGTGCCCCTCCTTCCCCCCATTCAGATTTTTTTTTGTTTGGTACCAATAAAAGCTATTTATAAAGTCGATGTGTGACTAAAATTTAGCCCAAACACGGTTTAATAAAGTTGAGGGAAAGGGGGGAGTATATCTTTCTAAGCTCTATTGTGATGACAATGGATCAAGTGCTAAGTTATAAACAATTAAATATAGATATAGGCTCCCAAGAGAAATTAATGAAACTTAAAAAATTATTACTAAATCAGTCTTATCACACTCCTTTTTAGGGAAATGTTACTACCGACATCATTAAGCCTATACAGTCAAAAGTTTGTCACCACAACACCTCCTACATTTATGAACCAATTTGAACCGCTGGGACCCTAATCTTTTCGTCCCAACATGCAGATTTGCAACTAATTGTCAAAATCTTGACAATTTTATACAGAACAAAGTATGTGACTTTTTATATATATCAAAAAGTTTTTGAATAGTCCCATGTAAAAAGTCAGCTAACATTTTCCTGAGAAAAATTCTTAAAATTATGAAAATTTGTTGCAAATCTGCAGGGCTGGAATATTAAGACCTCAAGTGTTACAATCAGTTCAGAATTGTAGGAGGAGTTGTGGTTATTAATAAATGGCCCAGGTCCGCTTAACATTCATGTATCACTTATCAACACATTGGTTTCAGTTTCGCATTAAGGTTTTTATTTACTGTTTTGTTTAGTAATCCAACTAGCATGATGTACCTGTCTAACCTGGTATAAATAGCATATGTAATAAAGTTAGTAAAAAGATTAAAAAAAGGGCAAAGAGGGTAAAAAATATGTAAAGAAATTTTTTTCAAACATTGATTAAAACGGTAAACAGGATTAAAAGGCTAAAAAGAGTAAAATGAACATTAGGGGAAAAAAATGAATTATTCGAGGGCAAAAAGGGGTAAATATAACAAAAGGGCCCAAACAGGTAAAAAGTAAATAGGCCTAATATCAATTTTTTTAGAATTTTTCTACCACCTTGTTTATTCTTTTTACCCTTTTTGCACTATTTTTCCTTTTTAACCTCTTAACCCTTTTTGGCCATTTTTTGCACTTTTGATCCCTTTTACCCCGTTAAACCCTTTTTGCCATATGACACACATTTTCTACCATTTTTTATTCCTTTTTCCTCTTTCATCCTTTTTTGCCCTAACAAACTAACCTATTTACATTATTGTGTCCTTTTTACCTTCTAGCAAGTTTTACAGTCCATCCTCATTTATGATTTGATTAGATTTACTTTTTATCCATTTTTTCACTTTCTACCTCTTTTTTGTGAAGTACCTGGCTTTGCCCAGGAGAGATGTTTAAAGGTAAAAAAGTCAAAAAAATGTCAAAAAGGGCCAAAAGAATAAAAATTAAATCTAACCTTTTTTTAAGAAAGGGTAATTAATAAAAGGGAAAAAAGATAAAAAGGGTATTAAGGTAAAATGACAAAAATGGCCGAAAGTAAATCTAAGAAAAATAATAAAGGTTAAAAGGGGTAAAAACCACAGCAATCAAAAGTAGTGTTCTATAACAGTTGTATTAATTTCAAGCTATTCCATTTACCGGGCTTTAATTTTGAAATTCGATATGGTCAGACGTCATTCGGCTATCCGGGAATGTCTATTGTCTTACAAGTAGAAATTATATTTTATATCACACCAAAAAGATTTTGTTATTAATTTATGAATCTTGAGGGAACCCCCTTCCCCATTCACTGGTGCTTCATTTTGAAATACAAGTACCTATCAGACGTTAATGGTTGTTTGGTGTGGTTCTTAGACCCGCCTGACAAATTCCAATCTTCTACCCCAATGAAAAATCACTCAACAGAACCTTGCTTGGAGCTATAAATTCTGCTCCTCATCTTGCCCAGATCAGCAATGATCGGTTAGGAAAAGGCAGTGTAGTAGATTAAGTATATGGACAAGATATCGAGCAAATCAACACTTATAAAACAATCACTAACAAATCAATTTTGGCTCCACAAAATGAAGACTGCGCCAATATTAACAGTGAAATTCTAGAGAAATTTCCTGGGTATATTCAAAGCAGTAGTGTTGTTAGCGACGATATCAGTGAACAACCACCATTTCCCTAAATTGTTTTTAAACAGTTTGGAAGTAAGTGGATTGTCCACGCACAAACTGGAGCTTAAAGAAAACACAATTAAAGAGTCTGATAAATGTAAGTCTCTGAGCGAAACGTGCACAATAGCTCCATTGATTACAAGTACTGACTGGAGCCTCCTGCGGTAAGCGAGTATTTATTCCTATCTGAGTGAAATTATCTCATTCAGAAAACCTTTTTCCTTTCAAATTACAACGCACGCAGTTGTTTTTGCCATTTTCATTAATAACAGTCAAGGTCAAACTTTTACAAGAGTTGAAATATTATTGCCTAAACCTGCTTTGCACATGGGCAACTACACATTGCACTCCGCTGAACCCGCTCAATAATGTAAAAATATTCCTAATAGAAGAAAAAACTGTTAATATATAGAAAACTGTGTTTTACACAAACAATGTTATTCAGGCCTGTAAAGAGGGTCTCTAATTTACTCATCTTAAGGATCAACTAATTAAAATAGTCTGTGTAACCTATTAACTAAACTTCTTTATTAATGTAAATAATGTGTCCTACAAAATATAGAATTTAAAAGTTCATTTTATTTTTAAGTTATTCATAATTAAATAAAAAAATAAAAAATATTCTTACTACCTGTCCATTTGACACTATCTACCCCTTTAAATTCAATTTAAAAATTCATGTTTTAAAAGAAAGTGAATTTTTGGCCCACGACAACTAGTTATCATTATTACTGTTTAAAGATTTACGAAGTTTAAAATACCACTACCTAGAGAAATTTGCAAGAGATCATTGACTTGTTTGCATAGCCCTGTATAATATATTAATATACATTCTATTTAAACAATAAATTTGATTTATAACTGGTCAGTTAGCAGGTACCTAATTTTTAAAAGGAATGTTTTACTAATATTTTTAAATATTTGAGTAGTTTTTTATTTGAAATTAAAGCATATTTAAGTAGTTTAAGTGTAATCATCTTTTGATTCATAAAATAAATTATTGTTTATGCATTACTATATTTAAAATCACAATTACATAATAGTCAATTATGTGGGATGCAAAAATTAAAGATTTTAAAAACAAAACAGAAAAAAAAGTACCTAGTTCCTACCTTTTCCCCCTCTTAATCATCAGGCAAATGTGACCCAAATGAGCAAAAACCTAATGAAAATATAGGATCTCAAACTGTGGTAACATGCAAACCACTGGTGGTACTGTATAACTTGTGACATCTGATAGAAAAAAAAGATAAATATTCTGTTTTTTATTGCTTGATAAACACATAGGTCTACATTAATATAATTTCTAGCTTTGACAAGGAGATTGGTCAATAGTATTTCAAGGTGGGTGAACTGCAAGTACATCCCACACTTGCCAATCGGTTTGTTATTGGGAAGTTTAAAACACAAATTTATGTTTGATTTTTTTAGCACCGTGTCTTTCTACCCGTTTGTTTATGTCCTAACTATGCCAATGGTTTTAGGGATTACGAAGGTTATATTTAGAGGAATTGTTTTCACATTTGTGGGGAGGTAGAGTGGAGAACCATATTGGAAAAACTACCCTCAGTACACCCAACTGAGATACGAACCTCAATCTCCCCATAATCGGCAGTCTAGTCTACTGTGAGAGAAGCGCCTTAGACCATGAGGCCACCAAAGCGGGTAAAAACTGATTTAAAAGAAAAAAATGTAAATCGAGTTTGATACAGGCCATACCGTTATTTTAATCAATATGGTCATGGT
>CABFWB010004780.1:26435-53828 GCA_902151455.1 Timema bartmani | reverse complement strand
TTATGAGTTATGCATGAATATAAACGAAGCCTTACTGAAGGAATATGACATATTTCAAATCATTATAGAAACATGTAGTTCAATAGCATATCTTGCTTTGTGTTTTGTGTGTTTTGAATGTGTCTCTTCAAATGATAAAGAAATATTTCCAAAAATTTAAAACAATGTGTGAAGTGTAATAGTGCAATAGTTTAAGAAGTATGCCAAAGAAGAGAAGAAATGGAGAGAAGTGTGTTTTACTATCCAAGCCTAATCTAACTATCTTTTTGGGTTGGCTTCCTTCACTATCAATTACTTTACATCATTGTACAGTGCTTCTACACCAACTGTCTTATTATACATTTCCAAGCCATTAGGCACTAATTAATTTTATTATAAAGTGTTATTTAATAAATATGTTGATGCGGTTTCAGTTATGTAGCAGACAACGGCACGATCTCAGGCTGCCCGGAAAAGAAAGCTTTCTGCTTGTCAAGCCCTTGTAATCACGGAGCCAAGTGTGTGGAGGGCTGGGGTACCTATCTCTGTGAATGCAATGAGGGCTGGAGTGGCAAGAACTGCAGTTTAGGTAAGCTACATAGACTCCCACCCTTCCTGTCACCATTACCCTCCCACCCAAGTTTTCCCTCACTGTCCTATACAACCCTTCTGCTACCATTACCCGCTCAATGACTCCTCTTCAAATTCAGGCATTGGACTGAAATGGCAAGAAAACTAATAATAGATACAATGAAAACTACAGAATTTTCGAATTTAATCTTTTTGTTTAGCATCAAAACTTTTATTAACTTGGCTTGACTAAGAATTGTGGTATTGAAAATCATTATATTAAGATTGATTCATGATTATTTCAATGCCAGTGAGAATCAAGGCTATCAAAGTATCGTGTAATTTAGTTTGACACTACTAGCTATTAATGATCCACAGTAAAGAAAATGAGGTTATGCAAATCAACAAGGGATCATGTTGGAGCAAGAGAGATATAAAACATCTCCTTTTCTTAAATAAACCCAATAAACCCTTTCTTTCAAACTAAGTACCAAATGTACAAAGGAAATTAAACAACAAATATTATTCTAGAGTTTTAAAATCCTAAAGCTAGGAGAAGATTTATTAGAAAAGAAAGCTAAACTCACATGTGTTTTTTTAAATGTATGTTTACATGTTTCAGCTGTAAAACTTCCATGGCGCTTCCAAGGTGATGGTGTTTTGTCTTTTAATCCCCTGCTTCGACCAATACAACTTCCTTGGCTGAACGCGCTATCAGTTCGTACGTTACAAAAGGATGCATTCCTTATGAGTATACAAATAGGACAGAATAGTTCAGCAGTGCTTTCAGTAAGAACAAACATATTTACATAGTTTTACCTTTAAGTTGTAAAAATAACAAATTGTCATCAATATAGCCAATTTTGATAGTTTTTCCAAAGTACAGTATTATTATTAAATTATGACTAGGTCTGTGCATGATTGATAGTTTGATACAAAGTTATTATTGCTTACAGGAACTAACCATGAATGAGAAATATAATTATATATTTTTAAACTATTGCTAGTGTACTTTTTTTTTAATAGTATAAAATATTGTTTAAAATATTTTCCTTCTTGACCAAATTTAACTAAACAAAACAACAGCACATTCAAATAAAGTTTGGTCATATTAAAACCATGCAACATATTATATAAACATTAAAAAATAATACTGTTACTATCCTTGTGTGTGCAAATGTTAGCATTATGTCTGTGTATGTGTTCTTTGTGCTTGTACAGGTGAATATGTGCCTTCTGGGAGTTTTGGTTTTGTGCTTTTGCATTGTTAGCCCTGCACCTCAAGTATTGTGTTGGACTTGTGCCTGTTATCAAAATGAGTTTACTGCCTAAATGGTTATTAAATGTGCGCTCATACTAAGTATTTTGATATTTATCTGTATTATAGAAGGTTTTATTCTTTGTGTTTGATTCTTGTCTCAATTTACTAAACTTTGTTTCGGTGTTAGCTCGTGAATGGTGAGATGAACTACAGCTTTAACAGTGAAGTGGTGACCTTACCTAACGGCTACTTGAGTGACGGCAAGTGGCATCATGTTGAGATCAAGTGGATGAGTGGCGAGGTTTGGATCAACTTGGATTATGGACAGCGAGAAGTCACAGAGCCTGCCAGTAGCAAATTGCAAGGACATTACGTTGGCAAGATTCTCATTGGTGGACCAGATTCTTCTGTTGGTAGTCTCACCGCAGACTACGGCTACTTTGAAGGTTGCATACAGGTAAGGGTACTTTCAACCCTTTGAATAAAGGCTAGAGAAAAATCAAACATGACTGAAAGAGTTTCACTATATTTGAATTCATCTTCAAATCCTGTTAGGGGACTCAACTCAACAACGATGATAAATAGAAGATAAATAGAATGTTTTTAAAAATAAATAATAATAGGCCTTGGAAGCTCCTACAAAAATTGCTTATGAATTAAATGCTTCACTTTGTTTCTATATCATTCAACAAAACTTACATATTCTTCCTTTGTTCTGTTGTCTATGGTAAAAGTACTAACACACACATTTAAACATAAATGGAGTAATTTTTTTGCATTTTTGCCATTAGCAAACAAAAATGTACTCTTATTTGGGTTTAAATGTGTGTGTCAATATTTCTACTATAGAAGACAGAAGAAGGGAAGAAGATGTCACCTTTGTGCTTTGGATTCTTCCCACATTTTTATTATTTCCCTACATAAGCTTTCTAAATTAAATTTGAACTTATTAGTATATTTTTCTTATTTCTTCTTGAAAGGTATCCTTATTGTTAAACATAATTTAACATTAATTTTTTTGAAAAGGTACTATTGCTCTAGGGCACCATAATTGACTATTCCTCCAGATATAGGGGTATTATTACTATTTCAAGAAGTGGGGATTTTTTTTAGCACTGTGTTTTACTACCTGTTCAGGTTGCAGGCTTATGTAGTAATTATGCTAATACATTTAGAGAGTAGGAAGGTTATATTTAAAATAAGTATACCCACATCTGCTTGGAGGAAGAGTGGAAAACCATTTAAGGAAAACCACCCTCAGAACACCCGACCAAGATTCAAACCTCGATCTCCCCATCATTGGCAGTTTAATCTACTTCGAGAGTAACGTGTTAAATGTTGTCGAGGTAAAATTAAAAGAATATTCTTTTTATGAATAAGGTGATTTCATTAAAAATTTATTTTGTGAAATTAGGTATATTAAGAAGTGTTTTAAAAATATCCAAAATTTTAACCAGCCTACTCTAAGTTTTCAAAGATCATTGAAGTCTAGAAAACCTATAATAATTATCTTTCCAGTTTCCAAACAATTGGTTGAAGTAAACATTCACATAATTGATGGCTTGGTAATTTTGAGAAAGGTTGAAAAATCTACTAATGGATTCAAACTAAAATTTGATTGCAGGTTTGTGAAATTGTTAAATACTGTGCCGAGGTACATTATAAAAGTCAGATTCATACTAGGTCTAAAAATATGATTATAAGTAAGAGCTTTGACATTGAAAGCACAAGTAATTCAAAGGGGGTTTACATTTTCATTGATAAATGTTAAAATTTACCAAAGGATTTTTTTAAAGGAAGCTAGATTGTATTTGCCAAGATTAAAATGTTAGTAATAATGTCACATTCAAATACCATTAACTTGTTCGGTCTAAAGTATGTTTTTGTTTCAGGATGTCCGTGTTGGTACCCCACAATCATCCCTCACTCGGCCCACAGTGAAGGAAAACGTTGTGGAAGGTTGTATTGGAGTGGATCAATGTTCCCACAATGACAAGTGTCCAAAACACAGCAAGTGTATCAACGAATGGGAGCAGTTCCACTGTCAGTGTGATACAGGTAATATCAATACAGTTAACATGGAACTTATAGAAGTGCAACACTCCCTCTTTTATGGTTTTGCTGAAGCTCCGTCTCGTCTTTCAAGCTGCACCTGGACCACCCCTGAGTTCGCAGATTGTCATAGAATTGAGGAATTTTCTTTAATTATGAGACTCACACGTTGATTTATGGTGTTTATTAGTGAACTCACAAAATGTACAGTTCAGCGTGCCACCCAGATACATATTGGTGGACTGGGTGGACATCTAATTAATAACTTTACTAAAACAATCTCTCTTCACGCTGTTAACTTGTGACTCATTGAGCCGACACGGTTCACCATTTGTACAAGCTTTCCACATTTTGTGCACCGCACAAGCGCATCTATACTCCAAGTGGAGGGGGAATTGAGGAAGACAAAGACATCACTACAATGTTATAAAGTGTGAGGAACTAGAACTGTCATAATTCCTGTTTTTTTCTATTCCAATTCCTCATCATTTGTAATTTCGCTCCTTTTTCTTAATTCCAACCCCACATTAAAATTACGTATTTATATATTGTATCATAATATAGTTGAAAAGAATCTTAAAGGGGTAGATGTTAAAAATAATACTTTTAAACAAAACGGTCATGTTTGGTTAGCGCAAGATCATTAGAACACTAAGGTCATGTAGAGTACATTTACAATTAGATGGTATTAAAATGAAATGATAAAATAATTAATAACTAAAACAACGAAAATTACCTAAGTCTGAATATTGCCGTTTTGTTTAAATGCCACAACTTTCAATTTTTGGGTTTTGAAAGCTAAGAATTGGGGTATCAAAATTCATGGTATTAAGATTTACTCTTTAAATTTTTCTGATATCAGTGAGATGTCATAGTACACAGGTTTATAGAAATAATAAACTTGTTAAAGACTTAACAATATGTGTTATAATAATAAAGATGAACATGACTCAAAATGATTCAAGTTCATAGGCATAGACACAGATCAAGCTAAAAGAAAAAAAAGAAAAAATAAACAGTAGTATCAACCTAAAATAGTATATCCCCACATATAATTGCCTATTTTAACATAAGAATCGAGGGTTTTATGGAATTGATCTTGACATCCTTATGATAAATTCAATTTTGCACTTAAGAATAAAATAAAATGCAAATAAAATAAAACATTTGTTGAATAAATGTCCATGTTGCATTAAATTGGGGTCCAATATCACTGACCTGTCTCTGCTGCCATTGGGCCTCAATTGTCAACTGCTTGTGGGCTGCATTATAACTGCACCAATTGCCGTCATTGATACGCTTGTGTTTATGTATTTTAACAACCAACACTCGGCCAGCTTTACTGTGTTGATTAACTGTATTTTAGGCTCACATGCTGTACACCTATTAAACATTGCAGGCCCACTGGAGTTTTTTGCACAAATTTGTCAAATTTTCAAATCACCTACAAATAATGAATCAACGTCATAAATGTATAATAAAATGGTATGCAAAGTTTCAAAAACTTGGACTTCACTTCAAATATTCATTCGCTTCACGATTCGAGAGGGAAATTTTTGATTCGACAACTACAAAGCTTTGAAAATATATATATATTAAAGTCAAAACACACATTTACTTTTTCATTTAATTCTCTGCAGTTATTTGCATCACAAATAAGTGTTGGTGTAGAAAATTAAAAATCTGAAATAATTATATTACATTATGTGATAATAACTTATCGTAATTTATAACTTTAAGACAAAATAAATAATGACGTTTGGAATATAGAATTTTGTAAACTATATTTGATAGCTAAATATATATATTTATACAAATTATAATAATATGTGTATCTAACATTAAACATTTTTTTTAAATATTTGAACATTGATTCAACTTTGGGAATCTCATATTACTCACTTTGACTGCTTTAAATTGAAAAAGTGGGCTTTTATTATATTTATTTACATCATTTATCTGCGTGGGTCATTGTATGGTAGGGCAGGGTTTGGCAAATATTTTCAGTCAATCACGTAAGGGAACTTAAATGTCATTGAAAGTCGATCTTTGAATATTTTAACTCACAACTTTATCAATAACTATCATATACATTATTGTGAGAGTGACCAAAATAGCCTTGATCTTATAAGAAAACCAAATGGTTGATTATGAAAATGTACATTTTATCTACTCTAGAAAGGTGGGGGACACAGGTGAGGAAATAATGAAATTAAGGCTAAAATGTATGGACAAAAAAAAGTAGGAATAGAATGAAGAAACGATGGGTGTTTGCGGGACCTTTGATAAGTCTATCAGGCGTCCATAAAAGGGTGCCGACCCCAGATCTAAGGCGTCACACTTGCAATAATCTGGACTGTCTTTTAACAGGAGAGATTGGGGTTCGAATCTCGGTTGGGTTTACTGTGAGTGGGTTTTCCTAAATGTTTTGCACTCTACTACTATTCAAATATGGGTACATTTCCTCTAAATTCTAATTCTCTCATCCCTACAACATTAGCTTAATTAATATACATTCATACAACCCAAACAGTCAGTGAGATGCGATGTACATGTAAAGTATCTTTACATGATGGATTATTATATAAAAACTACATTTATTTTAAATTTTAATGGTAAATTTGAAGTCAATGTAGAAGTTTATAATTCTTAACTAGATTATTTTTTAAAAAAATAAGTAAATAGTAAAATTCATTGTAAATGTCAAATGCTTAAGCATAATTTTACAGACATTCCTTGACAATCGACTTTCATACAGACTGCATTTTATATATTATATATTTCTAAAACACACAATTAAAAACACAACGTTAACTGAAATGTTTAGCAAGAATATAATAATTCATCATTTTTAGAACTAGCTTCGATTAATGAATGACAAAAAAAATTACCACAAGAGGATCACTAGTATCAAAGTGACAATTTATGTAACATATACTCCACATAAAGACCATTTGAAATTATGGATGGATGTAAATAATAGAGTTATTAAAGTCATCACGATCACCAACTGCTTCCAGCTTGTGGCCGGGTCAGTTTAGTAAAATGTCTCCATATTCCTCTATCTTTCCATTACTCTTCCTCCTTTAATTGCTTTAATTCTTCTCCTCTCACGTGCGTATTTTCTGTTATCTGCTCCTCTCATCTCTTTCTTGGCATCCCTTGCAGCCTTTTTCTTACATACTTCATTTTCAACATTTTCTTCAACATCCTCTCTTTCTCCATCCTCATTACATGCCCATACCATCTCTGTCTTGCTTCATCTATTATCTTATATTTTATTGATTTTGTATGTAATATTTTGTTTTCAGGTTATGTAGGTTCATCATGTGTAGATGTGTGCGAAGTGAATCCTTGTTCAAACGATGGTCGATGTATTGAGAATCCTAGCAGCGTACGTGGCTATAGCTGTCAATGTGACTCAAATGAGTTCTCAGGTGAATTTTTATAAAAGATCAAATTAAAAAGGTTATTTGGAATAGACCACCCAAGGTGAAATCAAAGTTTAGATCAGGAGTATTAGCCAGTACACCTATCTGTGTGATGCTTGAGTAGAAATTGCTTTGGTTAAACAATATTTGACACAAAAACACACTGTCAAAGACAAGCTTTCACTAACAAAGATAGCTTATTCAGGTTCAGACAGTTAAATGTTGTTGTTGGTTGGATGGCAAGGTTGACTGTAAACAGATAATTTTATACATGGGTTGTTAGTTCAAACAGCAAACTTGGATATAATATATACTCAGGTGATAAAACTTGAAAGCTAAGTGAGAAAAGCTTATTATTTTTATAAATATTGAAGTAAATGCTAAGCCGATTATTAATCCGATCATCGGCCGATTATCGCATAACCGGCAATTCCGATGATCGGTGTTTGAATCTCCGATTATTTATGCCGATTATTCAAAATGTGTGGGTATATTTTAAGTCCTAAAAAAATAATATTTTATCTCTGCTCTCTCTCGTATGTGATCTTTGAATAATTAGCTTGTTCTTAGCGACTTAGGTTTGAAATAAACAGCACATCCAACATTCCAAACAAAATATATCAAAATAAATATATTTACCATAGGTCTTTTTCCAATTTAGGCACGTTATTAGAAATAAAAATACTCACAAGTAACAAATCTAATAATCATAAAATAAAATATTAGCAGATTGTTGTTGTTTTATTTCGATTTGTTAAAGATGCCCAAAAAATGAAACATCGGACGTAATAATCTCGCACATGCGCACATTTTGNCACAAGTAACAAATCTAATAATCATAAAATAAAATATTAGCAGATTGGTGTTGTTTTATTTAGATTTGTTAAAGATGCCCAAAAAATGAAACATCGGATGTAATAATCTCGCACATACGCACATTTTGTTTTAAATGGAAACAGTTTTTAAAATTATTAAAATTGAAAACAAAAATAATCGGCAAAATAGCTGATCAGCCCAGTTCTAGAAAAAATACATATAGTTAAAAAATGGGTGGACACAGCGCTATGGTTTTTGGTCTCCAAAAAGTTTTGACACAAAGCTTAAAAATCAAAAACCTTAATTTTTTTAAACCAAATTAGGGGGCAGTCCAACAAGGTGGCGATGCAATCATGATTTGGGGTTGCATCACTTCAGAAGGGCCTGGAGACTGTAAGGTTGTGAATGGTGCTATGAACAGTGGCAAATATTGTGAAACTATGCAGGAAACTATGATTCCTTTCAGCACATAGGCTCCTTGAGGAAAATTACATCTACCAGCAGGACAACGCCCCATGCCACCGGTCCAAGGCAACAAGGACATGGTTTGATACCCAAGGGGTCCTATCCACTACTAAACATGGGAATGTAAACTTTTTTTAAAAATTCTGAGTCCTATTGATTACTAAACATTATAATGCAACCCAAACTTTTTTTTTTGTAATATTATGAGTAAATGAAAATATTGAAATGTGGAAAAATTGTGTTTTTAATGAGTGGTCTTAAACTTTTTTCCGACACTGTAGTCTCATCCTATAACTATAATTAGTTCTGAACCACCGATAAGCAGTATAAGAGCTTTAAAACAAATTGTGCTTAGAAAATTGATAAAAATAAATAAAAAAACTCTTTTTAAGGTTTTGAAGTCCCATCCCTAGTTAAAGGCAATCAATATTACATTTCTAAAGATAGGTCAAATCTCCTTTTATCAACTACTACTCTACATTTTAGTTATGAAGCTTGGAAAGCAAGTAAACATAAACATTTACAAATTGATGCGGTTCTTTTAAAGTCTAATTTTTGTTCACATTCATGGTCTGGGGTCTGGTTGTCTATACTCCATTCACGGTAGGAATTACTCTCTGAAAGGTCTTTTTTCCTACCAATATCCTACTATATAATAGATTTCTGGTAGTGAAAAAGGCCTTTAAGAAAACAATTCCAATGCTGAACAGACTTTAGTTTGTTGAGCCAGACCACAAACAAGTAACATATCAACTCTAAAATAATAGACTATCCGATCCAAGCCTATTTGAAACTTCTGAATATTGAATCTGAATGTGAATCTATTCTAAATTATGAATCTTAAGATGACTATACATTATACATTAATGAAAAGTGAGTGAAGAAAGCCCACCTTGGTAAAAAAAAGGTAAAAATGTGTGAAGAATTCAACACACAAGAGGGACATCTTTCTTTCTTCTGACTTATATAGTAG
Organism: Timema bartmani; assembly: GCA_902151455.1. Taxonomy (NCBI): domain Eukaryota; kingdom Metazoa; phylum Arthropoda; class Insecta; order Phasmatodea; family Timematidae; genus Timema; species Timema bartmani. The sequence goes on along the minus strand of CABFWB010004780.1, from coordinate 44,281 downwards.
TGTAGAGTATGACGTCACTCTACTATCACCTGCGCTCTTGAACTCAGAGCCCGCCGTGTGTAGCGCTAGAGGGCAGGTCACGCGGTCTCGCTCTCTGGCTTCCACACGGACGGGACTACAGTTCAACTCTCACTCTGTCATTTTTGGTCACTCACTTTGGAAACTTACTTCGAGTCAGTCGAACAGGACACTTGCACCTCAAACCAAACACTTCTATCAGACATTGTTCTTTGTGGATCAGTTGTAATTGTAACGTAAACCTGTTAAACTGTTTATGTTTAGCAAAGGATTTGAGTTACCAACTAATAAACGTTTAATAACCTAGCATTGAACATTCTTCTTTATTAACCAGTGGTTATAACCAAAATCAGTATGCTTCCATTAACCAAGTGGTTAAAATGTGTAATGAACAACAGAGCAAACAAGAAGAAGGTAACAACAAACTTTCAACAGGACAAGTGAGGTTTTCATGAAGATTTCAGAAGAAAAAAATTACACAAATTTAAACACAAATAGAATTTTTATGTTTCTGAATTATTGCAATTTTTCCACTTTACTTAGGTGGGCTTTCTTCACTCAATTTTAAATTAATTAAGATTCAAAACATCCTAAATACAAAATACTCGCTTCATATTAGATTGGAATTGGTAAGCGAATTTGATTTGAATCTAGAAAATTCATCACAAACTCATGGATTAAATCTGACATCTTAACTCAGTTGGTAGTGTGTCTGTCTACTGAGCTAAAGGTCCCGGGTTCGATTTCTGTCATGGCCGAAAAATGTATCATTGGTGAATTGAGGGTTTACCCTTTCACAGTGATAAATGAATGGCCGGGGACTGGATGTTGTGCCTGTCTTAGTCTTAGGTAAGATTATAAGGCATATGTAGCTACCACAGATCTAGAAAGCCGATAATGGAAAATAAATTGCTTGAACAAAGAACTGGCCCAGACCCAGGTTGGAAACAGTAATGAATGTAAAAAACCTCATGGATTTAATAACCCACACCAATAAATAATAGTTTATATGAACAATTTAAGTGAATACTTGGATAGTCAAACTAATGATGCCAGTACAGGTGGGGGTAGTACTCACCTCTCACAGTGAGGTTAAAGCATCCCAGTCGGTCCCCTGTGAGAGAGTCTGCGCCACATTGCAGAACCACTGCGCCAGGCTGGAAAGTCTCCATCACCTTGGAGATGATGGGGACAAAGATGGACTCATAGCTCTCGTCGTCCATACCGTCCCGCAAGGGGATGTTCACGGCGTAATACTTGCCCTTACCGGCGCCGATGTCCTGGAACAGAATCACACATTTAGAGATTTCACAAAACTTCTATTACCCCATTAAAATGTGGGTGTGCAAAAGTTTAAAACTTAAAATTTGTTTCAAAAACAATATCAGCTTTGACTTCCCTTGGAAACATTTTTTGGCTTTGATCTATTTGGATACCTTTCAAAAAGAGATATTAAAAACTAGATTACTTAATTTATGTTCAATTAATATCATTCTTAGCTGTTATGTGTGTTAAAAATTAATATTAATATAAAAAAAAGTCTGAATTGTATTTCTTGTTCTTGATTCAACAACCTGAAGGTTTGTCTGATGGGATTTCTATCCATGCGGAGCTGGGCATGCACTCAGCCCTTTGGCTGGTTAGTGCTGCCTGCACCGTCTGAAAGAAATCACATGTACAAGGGGCGTTCAGGAAGTGTGGTGGTTCTCCCTTGCCTTCAACACAATTTCTATGTGAGTGTGTAAAAGGGCCTACCAATTTTGTTGGGTTCTTTTACGTGCCACAATTGGCATGGAACTAACAGCGTTACTTTCCTTCCAAAGGAAGCACACTTAAATTTAAGACCACCGAGGTCGACAATTTCATTCTATGTTGTAAAAATAACTTGCTTTATCAGATTAGAATGAAATATTACAAACAAATGTGCAATAAAACATTTTATATGGGATTTTAGTGAATAAAGTTATATAAATAAGTGCAATATACTATTTTTTTTAAGCACAAAACAACTAACAAAAATATCTCAACTATGATTCGTCTTCAAGAATATTTTATATATTTGATTCAAATTGGCTTTGAATTGAGAAAATGGAATTTGCACACCCTTACTAAAATTACTATCAGAATAAATATAAAGGTGTTTGTGGCATTTTTTAAATCATCATATATATGCAAAATAAAACAAAAGATTTTTTTTAAATTGACTCAGTGGCTTATAAAGTAATAATAGATCAGTAAAAAATTACTCATTTCAAATTTTGCTGTTTTGTTTCAATGCTATAATTTTAATGTACAAGATTTTAGAGCAAAGAATTGTTTCAACACCAGTACGAGTTAAGGAATTGAGTTTGACATTCTTGCTTCTTTTACTAAATGTTCCATGACTGTCAAATCGTACTTCTCACCATAAGTAAGGAATGGTAAATTAACTGGTTTCAAACTGGAATAAGTAGTTCAATAATGTCTTAATGTGAACCTATCTCGCTAAGGAAAGCCTCTTTTCACTTTTTGAGGTAATTTGTGTTAAATTTGATTTGGAAGAAGGTTAAGGAAAAATTAATAGAAACATAACAAGGAAAGTAACATGATATGGCTTCTACAATGAAAAGAATAACACAATTCATTGGACAAAGAGGCAGCCATTACCGCTTTGTCCAATATCAGCAGTGTAAAGTGACAACCAAGTTATTTTCATTGTAGAAGCCATATCATGTTCATTTCCTTTTATATGCGTTTCTATCCATCTTTCCCGGGTTTTTTTTTCCCAAATCATATATAACTCAATGTGAACCTACAATGTTTAAGTAACTCCCTTCGGTGGCCACGTAGTCTAACGCACTATTCTTGTAGTAGGCTAGACTGCCGATGACGGAGAGATGGAGGTTCGAATCTTGTTCAAGTTGACAGAGGTTTTTTTAAAAATGGTTTTTCACTCTCCCTCCATGCAAATGTGGATAAACTTCCTTAAATATAACCTTCCTGATTCCAAAAACCATTAGCGTAATTAGTACATAAGCGTATAACCCGAACAGGTAGTAAGACACAGCGTTAAAAAAATAAAATAGTAAGTATGTCTCACTTATTTTGTTAAATTGAGGTTAGATTTTTGACACTGCAAAGAGCAAAAAAGTAGCACATAATTTTTTTTTAAACTTCTTGTAAAAATATTTAAATTATCTCTGAAAAATGAAATAAAGTTGTTGAATTGAAACAATAACTTTTATACACTGCACCCATGAGTCCTAGATAATAAATCTTGCGCCAAAAATACTACATTCAATGTGAGAGGTAACGTACCCGCAGGTCCCCGGTGCCAGGGAAGTACTCCCCGTATTTGTGGAAGGACACAGTCATGACTCTGTCGGTGGTGTAGAAAGCCTCCTCCACTCCATCCCCATGGTGCACGTCTATGTCAATGTACAGGACTCGGTGGTGGTACTTGAGCAGTTCCAAGATACCCAACACAATGTCATTGACGTAGCAGAACCCGGACGCTTCAGACTTTTTGGCGTGATGGAGCCCCCCACCCCAGTTGATGCAGATCTCAGCAGACTGCTTGTTGAGCTTTACGGCTGCGGCAACAGACCCTCCCGACGACAACTGACAGAACTCGTAAAGACCGTCAAACACGGGGCAGTCCTCACCCACATTGACTGGAACAAAGTCAAATGGTAGTGATACTTTCCTTCGTTTTCCTTTTACATCACCAGCGAGTTTTAAAGGAAAGCACCTGTATTCTTTTGGAGAATAAAGTAAAATAAGTGTTGTGAATATTATTATCAAAGATAATTAACCATATCACTTGAGGAATCAAATTGTGACCCAACAAGAAAAAGTCAAGCAAATTAGCAAACACATCAAACTTTAACATTTATGAATAATTTATTTCAGCACTACTTCTAACCACGGCTGTGGAGTCAAAGTCGGAAGCAATTTTGGGTGGAGTTGAAGCCAGTAAAAATATACCGACTTACTACGGATTAAAAATAAAAACTTTTAATATTATAATAATATGTAGTAAATATATAATTTTATACTTTTTTTTATTCCTTAGGACCAAATTTGTAATTTGCATTAACAAATTTACTCAAATAAAAATTCACACTTCCAAAGCAGCTTCCCATGAAGTAGTCTGTCTTGGAGAATTTTAATGCAGTAATTTTTGTATTACTAATTAATTACTTATATGACCATTTCTGAAGGTGTTGGAGTCTGACAGTAGAAAAATAGAAGAGTCGGAGTCAACGGCTCGGTGTACTGACTCTGCAGTCCTGCTTTTTGCTGTCTGTTTGGTGTACATGCATATGTACTCTGAATAACACTAATGTTTTAAGGATAAGTAAGGTTGAGTTTAGAGGAAGTAAAACCGCATTTACCCGCCTCAGTGGTGTAGTTAGCTAATGCGCTGGTTTCGTGTTGAGCTAGACTGCCGATGACGGAGAGATCAAGGTTCTAATCTCGCTCGGGTGAACTGGGGGTTGTTTTTCTTAAATGGTTTTCCACTCTCCTTCTACACAAATGCGGGTTCACTTCCTCTATATTCAACCTTCCCAATTCCTGACTCATTATAGTAATTAGTACTTAGCATATAACCTGAACAGGTAGTAAAACGTGGTGTTAAATTTCAAAAAGTTATGTGGAGGGAGAGTGGAAAACCACCTTCAGTACACCATATCCGGATTTGAAGCCCGATCCCATCAACGGCAATCCAGCCTATTGCGATCGTAATGCCTTAGACCATGTAACCACCGACGCGGGTGTTGTATTAGTTAGTTGTGAAAGTATGTTTTATTTCAAGACATTAAATGGCACAATCTCACTTGGTTTAAGCTAAGTAAGACTCACATCTCTGCATCTGTTTGTTGTATTCAGACATATTGTCTGGCCTGATGCTCCTCAGGAAACGAACATAGTCATCGCTGTGAAACTTAGTCATTTCATCTGCTGTGGCTTTGTGTGGCCGCTACAAACAATATATAGAACATGAGCAACAACAGTACTATTAGAAACAAGATACAAACAGTTAAACATCACTTAGGTAAATAGCTACTTGGTGCTAAAATCCTAACAACATTAGAAACATTTAGTTGTTTTTGTCGTATACTTGTTACGACAACACAGTCCAATTTTTGTGGCAAGAATCTTATCTGTCAGCTAGAAAAGTTACTATAGTCCATTTGCCATAAGAGTGGTGGTATGTGGTAAGTGACAGCAAGAAGAAGTTCCCAGATGTACTCTCATGTATCCATTCGCCAAATCATATGATCTGCAATAGCATATGTTGAGTTGCTGTTACTTTTGGCAGTCAAAACTTAACAAATAATTCGTTTTAACTATGTTTTTCTTTTAACACTTTTTACATCTTCTGGTGGCTGTCATTTACCACCACTTCTATTACAAAGAGACCATAGATTACCTTTTGTATATTCATAAATCAAGTCATATGACCTGCAGCAGTCACTTTTGATAGAAAGATATTTTCAATAATAAGAGCTCATAGTAAAGTGGTATCAAGATTTACGGCAAAAATATTACCAAGGTCACAAGAAACGTGTGAATTTTAAGGGATGTAGAGTGGCAGCTAGCCGAAGATTTTTATTACAGACATTAGTTGAAAGTGACTTATGTGAAAATAATTTTTTTTCCAGTAATATTATATATGTAAATTAATTAATTAAATTGAGTGTGTTCTATCTAGAATTAAGCTAGTCGGTAGGTTGAGTTCTGATATAATCAATTGGCTACTTGCTCTAAGAAGAGCAGCAGCAACTAGCATTGTCCCAGTCACTCAAGAGTGTCAAAGAAAACACCTCCTGCACCTAGTGGGAATGAACCCTGGACACACAGGTCAAACATTCCTAGGCCTACCAACAACCCATTCGGGTTATACACATATGTACTAGGCCTGATTATGCTAATGTGCTAGTAATGAGGAAGTGTATCCACATTTGCATGGAGGGAGAGTAGAAATTCACCCTCAGTACTCCCGAATGGGACTCAAAGCCCAATCACCCCATCATCTGCAGTCTATTTAGTCTATTGCGAGAATGATGTCTATGACCATTCAGCCACTGAAGTGGGTGCCTACATATTTAGTTGTAGCTGATATTCACAAGTAAAAATAAGTTGACTCACAAATATTTCCATTTTGCGATACAGTCCATAGTTCAACAAGAGATTGTGAGTCATCCTTATACGATGTGGCTTCATGGGGTGGCCCTGCCCATAGTAATAGTTCCCAATGTCACCTATGATAAAAATAAACACATTGACAGTTTTGACATTTTATGTTCCTCAAACATTTAAATAAAGTATGACAATATTAAAAAATCAGTGACTAGAGTGCTGATAGGAGCGTACATCTAAAGCAAATATTTTAAATAATAATAGTTTAGCAAGCCTGCCAGTCTCTTTAGAAACATACAAATAAGAGCAACACATTTGTGTCATCAGAAATCATAGTTAAGAGACACCAATCAGCGCCAATGTGTCATCTTCCAAAGGAAATATTACGGTAGTGTAGTCTTAAGAATGTATTCACTCCACAGTGGAAACACTTGAAACCACCACCTGGGTGGGTGGCGGGATAGCAGTGTTTCTGAAAGAAATAGTGAAGCTTACCACAACTCCCGGATTCTTTCCACAGAGACAAAAATGTTCCAGTATTTAAATAATCTATTTCTAGATTAACAATTAGACAATCACAGAATTGATACTAGAATTTTACAATAACAAAAATGCAAGGAATCCAATAATACTAAATTCAAGTAAAAACTTTGTTATAATGAATGACCGATTCAAAACCAAAGTCACCTAAGCAACACAGGAACAAATATCGTTGAATAATCTATAAAATTACACGACCTAGAGCAGCGGTTCCCAAACTTTTTGAATCGCGGAGCACTTTTCAGGAGAGAAATTTGTCACGGAGCACTATAGTTACCTTGATGATGAAGATACCCACATGCATTTTTCGCTATATTTACCTAACTGCATTTTTTAAAGTTTGTTAGTCGATATTTTATCGTATAATAAAAGCACGAATTATTTTTAGATTTCTAAATAGCTTAAATTTTGATCTAAACTCAATTTTCCCATTGAAAGCCATTGAAAATTGTAACTTTAAATATCGTTTTCTCAAAACAACAAATTTGCACATAAGTGTCTTTGGTATAAGGGTGACAATATTTTCATATAGACTCTATATGGATAGATAATAAAACGAATTACAGCAGTATTCACGATGGAAACGAATGTTTAAGCATTTGGGCATGTATAACATCAAGTTTTATTTCATTATAAATGTTATTTTCTCCCTTAATTTCAGAGAAATAAGGAACTTAACTACATAAACGCAAAACAACAACAAAAAACATAAATTAACCTAAAGCAACACATTTGATAACGAATTCAAAGTAGATATTGTAAATCCACAATATGTTACCCACAAAAAAAAGTGTTAAAACCATTCTCATGGCTGCAAAAAAAAAGTCACTTGGCATAAAAAAAAAATGACCGATAAAGTATAGACCGCGAACTTAAAATTCCAATGAGAGGGATGGGACTGCTGTGTTTTGATTTGCACAATGTGGCTGTATCTGGTTGAATTTGGGACAGCTGCAACCCAATATCTGGTACTGCGTTGAGCCTGGATATATTGTTTTAGTAGCCATATATGCAGAGAATCCTGATCCACATAAGTTATTGCAAAGGGAAGAAGGATTATTTTCGCTCTTTCTGACAAAACTGGTTTCGCCGCGTACAGTCTGTAAATAATTTCTTCCTCAATACTTACCTATGCACAGTTCGTGGACACACAAATTCACAGTTTTGATATATTGTCACATTTTATTTATTTTTATTTCCTATCTATCCGCGGAGCACACTTTGGGAACCACTGCTTTAGAGTTAATTATTGCACAATAATCTTCTGGAACAAACACACTTTGCTCTCTTTCGTAAAAGATACATTTCTTAAAAATGATTAAATGATATTATCTTATTCAAAACAAAAACATTATTGCACATCCACTAACAATTTCACAATCACACAATATACATTAGAACTGAACTGAAAATGTAGAATGAAAATCTAGAGTGGACACACCCACCGAAAGTCAAATAAATTACCAAAATAAATTAATAATATGGATTTTAAGGTATAATAATGTATATTATTAAGGTTCTTTTCCAACCTAGCTTAACTCAAGGGCGCAGAATATATCCAAACGCTTATAGGAGGTTTGGCAGGAATTAAAGTCCTCCTGGGTAGATTTAGAATAGGCAGAAGTCCAACCATTATGATGACGTTTTAGTTCATTCTGGTTGTGATACAGTAGTTTCATCGTGGGAAAACCAGTGGCAGACGACACTCGACACCGACATTACCAGTACGTTTCGGCTTTTTGTTCGTCCATTCAATTCAATTATAGTATATAAAATGCTAGTTGTGTTGTGCGTTAAACTGGAAAAATGAAAAGTGTGAACATAGACATTGTGTGAGTGAGAAACAAGTGTATGTGTGTCACCTTAATTCGGCCCCCATAAAAAAGTTAAACGTTGTTTTCTTTTGTTTGGTTCGTATGCTATGGTTTTCAGGGATTCTATCGTTACATTCACTAATAAATTAGAATCTCAATTAATATTCACAAAATAAATTATTTAACTTTCATAGTATGTTCACATTTGGACTTAGATTTGATTGGGCTGTCCAGCCTAAATGTTGTGAGAGTAAAACAATTTTAAAATAGATATAATTATAGTGCATCGTTAGAAATGCAAATTCCTTGTGAGTATAGTTATAATATTAAATGTTTAATGATATGCTATCTTAATGTGGGGATGTATGGAAACGAGACGCAATTCAATGTTTTTCCCATTTTTATATCAAAACATCTTAATGGTTTAAGAAAATAAAATATTTCTCCAGTAGAAACCAAATTTAATTTTCTTCAGATGGTGATATCAACAGTTGTTGAATATCTGTCAAAGGTGTCCTGGAATTAATGAAAATGTTTTTCTCTTCATTTAAAAAGTTTCTGATATTCAACAACTTTTGAGGTCACCATGTGAATAAAATTATACTCTGTTTTTACTGGAGCAATATTTTATTTATTTTGGCCAAATAAATGTTTTGCTATAAAAACTGCAAAAACACTGACCTTTCATCGCGTTCCCTACATCCCTACTATTTAAGTGAAATACAGTGTATTAAGATAAAGTGCTAATGCATCCTTACCGCCCCAGCACTGTCCCATATAAAGTTTTCATGTGCATGAGGGAATCCCTTAAACTCATCTAACAACAGGATTGATTATTTTCCAGCTTTATGAAGAAAAAAAAACTACTTCTTTTATAGTTACACCGAGCCTACTGCAAAATATGATTTTTAATGAGTTTTCAAAGTTTTCATATTGTGAGACATTAATTTAGAGACTTAGAACTCTAAAAATATTAATTTTAGAATACATAATTTTTGCTATAAAAATCAGTTTAATTCAGAACAGTGTTATGTGGATCTATACTTGACCAAACAAAATTGTCTGGTTAATGCAAATAAGCGTGAAGATGACGCAGGGATGGTACCCATCATCGAGCACATATATGATTTTTTTTTCCAGACAAAATATCTTTATTAATACTTTATTAGCAAAAAATATACGGCAAATCAATTAAAAGAAAAAAAAAAGTAGATCACTTAAGTCACAGAATAGGCCTAGATACTTGATATCATTGCTGAGGGAACTGCATGGTTACTATTGGGAAACAGCATTGTCATTCTCTTGTTTTCATGTGGTCAATCTCTCCTCAAATATAAGACAAGTTTCACAAAGATGGTTCGTCGAGGATGCCAGTAGCTCCTTCTTACCTCAGCATACCACCTTCAAACATAACTGAGAGTGAATATTTGGCAACAGATAGCTGAGAGAGAGCAAAAATAACGTTTTTCTCCATAAGACCTGCAGTTCCCTCAGCGATGAAATTGGGTGTAGCTGTATGTGTCTTACTCACAAACACGTAATAGCGCCTCAAATTATATTCCAGAGAAAAATTGTTTATAGAGATACTTAAGAGGCTAATCATCTACAACAACTACAGTTAACTTTTTTTTTGCAGCAAACACAAGCTTAGAAAACGAGACATAATTTTATTTTTATCTAATTAAGTTAGAAGGAGTCTTGAAAATCTACAAATGAAACTACCTTAGACACAAGAATTGAGACATAATTTTATTTTTATCTAATTAAGTTAGAAGGAATCTTGAAAATCTACAAAGTAAACTACCTCAGACACAAGAATACCAACTAAAGCTGAAATCTGTACAACCATGCCCGTACGTTAGATGAAGCCACAAACAGATGAGCCCAAATTAATATTTAAAATGATTATTAGGCTACAAACCTAACTTTCACACATCCAATAATTTACTAAGCATTTTTTTAGTCCTAACCATATAGCTAGACCTAATCTTTAATGCATTAGTAAATTTAAAAAAGTAATATTGATGACCAAATAAAATGTAATTTAACTATTATCCTATAGGGAATAGTGACATCATACACCGGAACCAATCCCTATTGACCCCAATTTTTCATCTTAATCTAGTTTGGTTCCTACAAATACTTTTTTTATCAAGTCGAAGAGCTTCAAACGGGTTTAAAACCAAATGGTAAGCATATCTACATATTACAGGAGTATGAAAATGAAATTCATCACAGGTAAAATGTTCTGCAGAAAATTATATTATGAAATATAATATAATTGTGAGTTGTACTACTTTTGCACTAAAACCTTAATGAAGTCTTGAATACATTACTAGAACATAAATTGTGGAAAAGGAAGCCTACAAGTTTTTTGTATTGCAAATCAAAATATTTTGCTTGCAGGTTTTCAGGTGTAAGCAAGCCCATCAGTAAATTTAAGCACTATAACTATATACATAGATTGGTGAGCTTCATAGCACCGTAGTTATCATGGACGCGGGATTAAAATAATGGATGTAAAAGTCACTATTTAGAAACAAATGCACTGAAAAGATAAATTGTATTCATTTATAAATGTATACACATTTATAATTTCACACGAACACTAATACATACGACATTAATTATTATGTTCACATTTTTCAAGCATAAAAAATATATCAGATTGAACATGTATAGTAGTCCGAATGCTATTGATTCAAGTATTTTTTACCCTTAACATCACAAATTTAATCAAAACTGTGTTGAGATGGTCGAATGAATGTCAAATAATGCATCAAAGTCCAATCATACTATATTAAGACTCATTATATAGACAGAGTTATGCAAACAATAGTTAGCTGGATCAAAATAAATACAAAACGAAAACTGCTATTTCGAAGGTCTCGTAGGCTCATGGAAATGGCAATGAAATAATAAAAGATATCAAATGCTATTAAAACTCAACACATGGAAAATAATACTTACTGTCATAATAGTAACAAACACGTTTTTTACTGTGAGTTTGAGTAGTCATTTTAAAATTTTAAAATTTAACTTCAAATATTCACAATCCCTCCTTTTAACAGCATTCTCTGTTTCACACTACTTTGATTCTGTTCTAGACAACTCAGAAATCAAAGATTACTATAAGGCATAAACACCAATTTAAAGATGTATGTTTAAAGCAAAATAGAAAACTAGATGCTCTTTATTAGTGGGTCTATGGAATAATCAGCCGATTTTCATTTTAATTCTCAGAAATGTATATGAGCAAGTATTAATATGAAGATAACATGTCTTTCTCTATTATTAAAATATGTTTATTTTTGGTGATGTATCAATTTTCTTTACTACTTATTATAATAATATAGTAATGTATTAACAATATTTTGTGTGAAAATAAAGTCCCAAGGGGATATTGTGATATTAGTTTAGCTAAACCAGTAACTTATGTTTGGTGCAAATATACTATGCTATAATAATACATCAAGTGGTGTAAAGGATAAAGTTTAAAACATTTTAGAAATGAATTATTAATTATGAAAAAAAATGAATAAACGCTGTTAACAAAACTTTAGTACTGTCAAAAATAATAAATTTCATGTCCTGTCAGAAATATCTATTTCTTAGACAAAAAGAAATACAAATTGTTTAACTTTTCACAATTAATATTGATCACTTTATTTGTTCATTCTAGATACTGGTAACTTGATAGGCATCATCAACAACTGTTTACAGCCTGTGTAAAATGCCTCCATCTTCCTCTATTCTTCCACCATTCTTGCTTCTTTGATTGCTTACATTATCCTACTCTCACTTGAACACTTTATTGGCTTCCCTTGTGGTCTTTTTCCTACATACTTTCTTTCCGACATTTTCTTTGGCATCCTCTCCATCTCTAATCCCATTACATGTCAATACTATCTCATTTTTGCTTTCTATACTCTTTCATGTACTCCCTCCACTCCTAATCTTTCCCGGATGATATAATTCCTTAACCTGTTTCTCCTCGTAACAAATAACATGCTCCCTACTAATTTCATCCTCATAGCTTCCACCTTCCCAATCTCTCTTAAATTCACTGTCCATGTTTCTACTGCATCAAAGGCGTAACTACGCAGTAATACTCTCTTATCTATGGTAGTGAGTCTGTGTTAAAACTCTTATGGTGCTCACACCCCCATTACCCCTCCCCACCCAAAAGAAAGCCCTCTAAAAAGTTTATGTGTAATTGTAGATTATACTAAATCACATTGGCATTTATTTTTGGAAATCTTTTATAATTTCTGTGGGCAAAATTGTAAAAAAAATATGTTTCTCTCTATTCGTTTATATATAGGTATTATATATGTACATATTTTCCTATAAAATCAATATGTAACCATATATAGGTATAGATAGTTTCATGCTATGCTATGAAACTATGCACAGTAAATTGGCTCTTGAGTAGTTTTTGTTTAAATAGAAAGATCCTTAAGAAAGAAAAACCGGCTTAAAAGTTAGCTTTTGTCTCTTACCGAATTAATTTTGGGGGGTGGTCCTGCGTCATGGGCTCCATTTTGGGAGATAGCCTGCAACATTTTGCCACCTGCACCACCTGATAGTTACGCCACTGTTCTGCATATACAGGGCCATACGGTAGATTTTCTCAGTATGATGAAAGTCTTCAAAATTCCGCCCCTTACATGTTTTTTCTTTAAAATAAAGATAAAATAAAGATTTGTAGGTAACAGAACATAATAAATAGATAACGAATGTCTGTAAATTGATAGATAGCAGCCATTTTGACATAATATGCCTTTTGTTAACTTATTATTGTATTGTCTCCACTTCAACGTATATGAATTTGGTAAAAATAGAGCAATAAATAACGAACGTAAAAGAAAGCAAATGCAAATATTTCCTAAGCAACTCTCTCTATCACACACAGAACTAAAAAGTACCCCAATATTACATAAATAACTATATCACACACAGGCACACGTTCCGCACCTGAGATATACCCAGTCCATGCAAATGATACTTTTTAATTAGAGTCCCTATTGCCATAACATAATAATTTCATTGATAATAAGTAACTACAATTGCTGTAAAAAAAACCATAACTCTCTTACTTGATTTACTTTTTAAACACAAAAACTAAATTAGTATAAATGCAAAAATATTATATTGATACAGATATATTATATATCTGATTTACTGATTTAAACACAACACAGCCACTTGCCACTTCTCGAGACAAACTAGCATTCAAATCATATATTGGCAATAATTATAAACTCAAAGCAGAACTATCAACACATAACACGTGCAATTGTATTTTGTGATAATTGCCGCCTCAGCTTTTAGGAGCGGCCGCGCGGTATATTACAAACAAAAAGAATAACTTTGCACTGTCAGATCAAAAGTCTTTCGGCGAGCGCTCGCCAACGATGCACCTGCACCAGAAACCGAAATCAAAGGTTACCGAAAGCGCTTAGGCGTACGATAAATTATAAATCGTATACATCTATATCGGAATAACATAGAGCAATATAGAAAAGCGTTGCGTAAAGATTTTAAATTATTGAATGGTTCAAATTGTATTTTGATTTTACTGCTTATGTCGCCCCCTTACGGTGCAGCCTGGTACGGCTCCTCTGTATCATATGTGACATATGTAACAATGGGCACAAAATAAGTCCTGTGAAACACTTCCTTACACTTCCTCCATAGCATACACACCTATAAAACAATTCTACTGAGCTAGACTGCCAAGGACGGGGAGATCGAGGTTCGAATCTTGATCGGGTGAACTGGGGGTAGTTTTTCTTAATGGTTTTTCCACGCTCCCTACACGCAAATGCAGGTTCACTTCCTCTAAATTCAAACTTTCCAATTCCTAATCCATTAGCGTAATTAAGTACCTAAGCGTATAACCCGAACGGGTAGTAAGACGTGGTTCTAAAAAAAACTCTCCCTGCTGTCATCTTCTCATTAGATCCCCTTTACTTTCATCCTTCACCTTAATCACACCTCCAAAATACTCTACGTTCCATGCTTTTCTCAGCTCTACTTCATCCAACTTTATAGTTATACTAGACCATATCCTCTTCCTTGTCATTACCATCACTTCACACTTCGCCATGCTAACATTCCTTTCATACTCTTTCACTACCTCATTCCACTCCTATAGCTATTCCTGTGCTTCCGCTTCACTCTCCTCCCATACCATCAAGTCATCAACAAACATCATGGTTTTCATTCCCCCCACCCCCGAGTTTTCCTGCCACTTTATTCATGACCATTTCTAATTACCAATACAAATAGTAGTGGTAAGAGGTTACTCTTCTGCTTCACTCATTTTTTTTATTTGGAACCACTCCACCCTTCCATTCTCCTTCTTAACACAGCTCATGCTATCCTCATACATACTTTTCACTATAATTACCATTCCTCTTTCCACTTCAGCATCCTTTTTCACTTTCCAAATTTATTTTTATTCACGCTATGATGTGCCTTCTCCACATCCATAAATACCATTACCAAGTCTTTCCCAAACCCATATCTTATTTCCATTAGCTGTCGTATGGAAAATACAAGGCCTATTGTAGACCTCTGTTCCCTAAATCCCAGTGATTTATATACTATACTGGATGGATACAAACACACCCCTTGCAACGGACAAAAAAGTTTGTCGTTTGCTTGATTGTGAGGGAAGAGATTTAACGGTTTCGTTCAATGTTTTGGTGAATTAAAGTATTATTATTTGAAAATAGTGAGGTATTACACCCCAGTTAGCTGAAGACACACTTACATTAAAGGACATACAATTCAGTTTTAAAGGTAATATCGTACAAATACGAATACAAGCTTTAATATAATGTAGCTATCGCCTATGTTGTTTTCATCCTGCCAAGACAACAATATAGTTAAAGTTGGCCATTAGCTTATATATTGGTTTCAGAAACCACATTATATTTAAAGTTCGATAACTATGATGAAAAAAGGTAGGTAGCTTAAAACTTAATTACATTTGTTTGAGTGACAAACTTTACATTAAAACTATCTTTTAGTCTATAGGCTTGTAGGAAGTTTTACTACATTACAATATATTTAAAGTTGGCTCTTAGCTTGTATAGCCTATTGATTTCAAAAGCCATATTATATTTAACGTTCGATAACTATAATGAACTAATAGATTAAACTTAATTATATGTGTTTGAATAACAAACTTTGTGAAGTAGTTTTACATTCAAACTATTATTTAGGTTATAGAACTTGTAGGAAATATAACTATATTACATTATATTTAAAGTTAGCTCTAAGATTATGTATGGCTTTCAGAAAATATGTTATATTTAATGTTAGATAACTATAGTTAAATTTGTTATAATGACAAACTTTGTGTAGAAGTTCAAACGCTCATTTAAGTTATAGGTTTGTAGGAGGTATTACTATATTAGTCTACCTACATCCAAGGCCGTAACTACCACCGGGGCAGTGAGGCAGTACCCCAGGGCCCCCGAGCCCGAACGAAAGCAGACCAAAGCTTTAACCAAACGCATATCGTCTCAATATATTTAACTCTCTCTTTTTTTCCTTGTCAATCCATTAAAACTTTCGTTATACGAAACACACTTTGCTAGTTTTTATTTACATTGTGCTGTTTTTAATTTGTATTTTTTAAATTCATTTATCACTATTCACTTTGATAATAGTCCTTTAAGACTGCCAATACATCATACGAAGCATATGACATACGATATTAATTCTGTTTTAATAAGAATATTTCTGTATTTTATCTTAGTAATAATATAGTGTATTGTAGTACTATTATATTTTGTATGTGATTGCATTGTTCGTATAATTAATAAAGAATAATTTGCAATTTAAGTTTATAAATATTTTACCTTAAGGCTACCACTTACCTTAGTCATAGTGCATGATTTTATATTAAATTCAGTATTAACTTCACCAGATAAAAAAAACACCCAATAACTAAATCACACATCAACAAGACTTATTAAAAGAATGTGGGAATGTAGGATTTAGAGTTGGGAAGGGGAAAAAAATTAAAAAGGGGGACCCTATTATTATCTGTTGCCCTGGGGCCCCCAATACTCTAGTTACGGCCCTGCCTACATCGACTTTTTAAAGAAACAAATCATGCTTGTTGAACTTAGTTATGCTCTTCAAACCTTTTATTAACACATTTATTTCATTTAACTAGCCATATATTGATGTATATCATATATTCATACAAATTAGCGAGCTCTGTCAAAATACCACATTGCCTTGTATGTGTCTAGGAGAGAAAGAGATACCTGAAGGTCTTTTCTCTCTTACACAATGATGTGCAGACGACAGCTTGAAAATTTTAGCCACAGATGTCCATCCATTTATATTATAAAGATCAATGCTAAATTCATCGACTAGATGGCAGTAGCTAAATGTTTTAAGAGTAGCTTTCCAATATTTTCAAAATCATTCTTATTTATTATTTAAAATTATTATAAAGTAGAGTTTTATAAACATATTTACATAAAAATAACTTTCATTTTTATAAAGAAGTACAAACAAACCAATGATAGGACACTAAATCTAATTACTTTTTTTTAAACATACCAACTTCTCTTAAATCAGTGTTAGAAAAAGTACTAACCAAGTTAATGTATGTAATCTGTTTGTTTAAGTAATCTTCATATTATACATTACAAATATATTAATAATTATGATTTTAAAAATATAATTTTTGTTAAGTAAATCAATCTCAAAGTTATAATTTTAAGTTGGGAACAGTGTGAAGCAAAAACTTGTAAATGGATCCAAGTAATGTCTTCTATCAAGTTATGTTGGTGAAGTTTATTGTGTAGTTAAATGGGAATTCATGAGTAGACGAAGGCATTAGTGAAATTTTGGATTACGCGATTCAGCTGACATGACTGTATGGCTTGAGCAGATAAGGTAGTGTTTGGTGAGTACTACAAATTTAACAAATATATTATTTATAAACAGTATCAAATGATGGACAAGTACCAAATGTCAATTCCACCATCTCACTGACCACTTGGCGATAATGTCATTGACATTTTGTTTTACGTAAACATTGGACATCGGATGTGCTTCACTTCATTCAACACTCTCATGTGCTCATTTACAATTTTACACTATAACAAATTTTGATTTAGCTAAAAGCCTGTGTATTGAAAATATTATTCTTTTTACTACTCTAGGATCAACGTACTTTTTGTATACATTTTTGGGATCTACATAGCCACGAACAAAATTTATGGACTTTTCCCATTATCTGAATACGAATTTTGGTTTTAAATAATTTTAGTAAATACTTAGTTAACTAGCCGAGCTTTTTTTTTTTTTTTA
>CABFWB010004780.1:16069-26396 GCA_902151455.1 Timema bartmani | reverse complement strand
GCTTTTTTTTTTTTTTACCACTTCTAATAAATTTTATATTAGTATGTACTACTAAGTTTTTCAATATTCGAAAAATTGAAACTGATATTATGGGTCTAGTACGCCTTAACCGGTCAATTTCAAGCCATTTCTTTCTAAAAATATCAAAAAGATTGATATAAGCCATACATTATTCCAAAAATTAAAACTCGTAGAATCAATTTGAACCAAAAAAGAATTTGTTTTTAAATTAAATAAGGAAACTTTCCACTCACCTAAGTGACTGATATCTTTCGGCTGTTCTAGAATTATTTGGACACATTACACTAAACTCCAAACATACTTTTTGCAGTCTTTACGAAGTCTTAAAAGCCATCTATGATGACCACAATTAACTTTACATCATAGTAAATTTAACTTCAAACAATTAAAGTAGTTATAGATGATCACAACTATCCATACCGATCAAATTATAGACAAGCAAAATATATGATGTCATTGAAATAACTCAACTAGTTTATATTAATTATTATGACACTTATTCAACCCAGCTTAACCTAACATTTCACGTGTAAATAAATTAAATTTATAATTATTTATAAAATAAACCATTCAAGTAATAATTAAATGTGGATGATAGCCTACATATATATCATACAATGACATCATAACTATTTTAGTGTGCAGTGTGCAAGATCAAAAGTGTAACACAAACCATCATGGGATGTCATCCACCTAGTGTGCAGAATCAAAGTAAAGTCGTAATTCATTGTCAATATTTACATTTCAAAAGTGATTTAGTTGATGTGTTGTCGAGTTTTATTTAAATATAGTATTTTATTTAATAAAACTGTAAATAAAATTCTAAATCTTGGTTTCATTCGATTCTATATACCAGCAGTTCCCAAACTTTTCAAATCGCGGAGCACTTTTCAGGAGAGAAATTCGTCATGGAGCTATCATTGCCCTGATGCCATGGGACTGTTTTGATTTTGATAATGTGGCTATATCTGGTTAAATTTGGGACAGCTGCAACCGAATATCTGGCTCTGTATTGAGGTGGAATCTTTATTATGTTTTAGTAGCCGTAGAGGATCCTGATCTACTTAAGTAAGTTGTTGCAAAGGGCAGAACGATTATTTTTGCTTTATCTGACAAAAATTCAAATTAATCTCTTAGCTGACAGTAAAATTCTGATAGTGACCTCTTCGTTGCAAAATTATCTTCTATCGCAGAATTTGGTGTCAAATTAATAAAGCACTCATACTGCTGCAATGTCAGACAGGGTGGCTTTTCCAACACATCAGAGCAAGAGTTTACAAACCAAAAGTTTTATTTTATTTTCTCTTGTAGTTCTTTCAGAAAATAACAGTTGAAACTATCAAGCAAACTTAGCAGGTGAATGTGAAACTTATTTAAGATATCTCCAAGTATGTCAGAGTATAGATAGTTCTCTAAATTGTTTTACCATTGGCAAGCTGTCTATATTTCAATTTTTCATTGATTCCGCCCAAAACTTGATTTTCTTTTAAACGCTTGTACTTTATCGCCGGCCACTGGAGGTATTGTCACTGAGGGTTTGAAATTTTTTCTTTTAAGGATCTTGATTTCAGCCAGAGATCGATTGAAAGGAAATCGATATTTTCTGAATCCCTACGTAGGTGCCACAAAAAAACCCACTTAACTTGAAAAGCACATACCACAAGCATATATAAATAACCCTACAACGTGACTTAATTAGTTTTGACTGAATACTGATTGAACTGCAACTGATTGGAGGCTGGAGGTGCAAAGTGATACGAGGTTTTAATATGGAATCAAAACTTCCCAGAAAATTCTGGAAATGTGTTGAAGCTAACAATCGTATCTGAAAGTACGGTGAAGTTCTCAAAGAGACGAGGTTAGCTGGCACCTTCGAGTCTCTCTGTCTAGTTTCGCCGTGTGCAGTCTGTATGCTTCACTGACGTTCTCGATGTTTTGCATGGTTCCAAGAACTAGAAGGTTCTAGCGGGCAAAGCTGACTTAGGTGACGCATGACATGCACTTCGCCTTGATAAGACTTTCTACCTACTCTGCTTCACAACATACTGCAGAAGCTAAATAATCTCGATCCAATATTTACCTATGCACAGTTCATGGCCACACAAATTCACAGTTTTGAGATTTTGTCACATTTGTTTTAATTATTTTTCTTTTAGATCTATTCGCGGAGCACTTGGAGATGCTTCACGGAGTACCTAGTGCTCCGCGGAACACAGTTTGGGAACCGCTGCAATATACTATAGTGTGCATAATAAAGCGAATAAAATCTCAACACATAGGCCTAGTATCAATTCAGTGAAAAATAGCCAAATGTGGAACGGTAAAAACGTAATAGACTATATTATTATAGGAACTATCTAGATAACTTTTTTAAAAATAATTTAGGCTTATTTTTAAAAATGGCTGTTGTACCTCATACTGTAATTATTAGTAATAGGGCCTATTTACCAAATTTAATTTTATAATAATACTTGCAGAAATAATCTATGGAAAACGTTGCATCTCAAGAATTAAGATAGAAATTATTGGGGTCCAAGGCCTTTTAAGGATGTTAGTTACATCAAGTCAGGAGGATGCTTGATTTTGTAAGCGCACAAAATTTAATAATAATTTTCTTAAAATAAGAATTTTTTTTAAATCATGAAATATCATTATTACCATATTATTATAATCAAAGCGCCTACTACGATGAATTTTTCTTGGCCGAACTAGGTCTTTGACACCTTCATGACACCAGGATCCAGTCTTGCCGGCGATTTATTTTATCAAGAATGTAGAAAACCTTTATCTCTGTTATAAGTTGCTGAAAACCTGTTTTTATTTTAGTGAAGTTTTTCTTTTTGTTCACTGTCAGCTTTTTTATCATTTTAATTAGTAAGTAGTCTTTTTTGCGGTGCTATACAGTTTGTTTCCCCTTTAGACTACCAACATCTGTAAGTTACCAGTACATAATATAATTCAAGGTTCGGAAGGTTAATTTCAAATAAAACTGAATAAGTAGCATTTCCTATGAGAAGATAAACTCACCACAGTTAAGTTTTGTGCAAATATAAAATAGTCTAGGTAGGTGTCGTCCTGTATTTAGTATCGACTCGCACTTTAGGCGTACTAAATCTGACTATGAAACTGGCCCTTAATTAGAACTGAACCCCTTTCTCTCAGGCCACTAGACAGCTACACTGAGACTGCCGGCTGGATTTCCCGCTGGACACTATAGGAATAATGCCCAAGGCCTGCGAAAGGAGAGTTAAAAAAAACTAGAGAATTCTCTTAAAAAATTGTAGACAGAGAAATTGTAATTTTTGTTAGTGGTATGTCTACAATACAATAAAATGCATCTTTTGCACTTAGAGTATTTCTGGTACCAATTACCTTGGTATTTAATCAAACATTCTCTTCCTTTTACTCTTTCGGCCTTTGTAAATTGTCTGTAAAGAGAATGTTAAGCAAAGTCATTTTAAATTCTTTCAAAATATTTATATCTGTTTTTGTCTCAAACATCTACCAAAATCCAGAAGGCCAGCATATATTGTCCGCGACAGCGCACAGTTTGATTTAGCTAAATATGAAGATTACTATTTATTTAAAATGGTTCTTTAAATGTGACATAGGCCTACGTATTCACTATGTACCACAACTCTACATATCAGTGCTCTCCCCAGAAATAGTTTCTAGTCGGGTGGCATTGTTAACTAGCCGGGCAGATGAATGTGATTGACTCTGAGAGCATCAATTCAATGTGCAGACGTTATCTAGAGGATATTCTAGAAAGTAGAAGTACTGAAGTAATAATAACTCATTCAATTGAGGTGGTTCATCATAATATATAAAAGTTGAAACTTGAGTCCTTTTTTATTGACATGATCCCAGTCTGTGTTAAAATAGAATACACGTTTACCCCTTTAATAGCAAATTTTGTAATAAAAGTGCCTAGGGCCAACGAGCACCAAAATCTAGCACTATTGCCAACTTTAAAGTAATCGGCAATATAAGCATTTTTTTAAAATGCCACAAAGCTAAGGAAGGTTAAGAAATGTGCTGAAGGTTAACTCATAGGCCCTCATTATATCGATGATCGATCGGTGTAAATTATTGCCCAGTAGGGAGCCTCTATGTATAAATCTGATCGTTTGGTGTCATCTACTTGACCCACTCAATATTAACCCGCATCGGTCGTCTCAGGGTCCAACACATCACTCTCATTTTAGACTGGATTTTCGGTGACGGCGGAATCAGGGTGGCTTTACCTAATGCCGGGATCACAATCAACTTAACTTTAACTTAATGTATTGTTCACTTAACTTAAGAAAACGAATGTGTGATCACGATTCACGTAACTTAATGTAACAACTCGAGATAAACATCTGCATTCTAGAATGTATGAATTTTGATCTATCAATATAATAAATATTCATCATTAAACTTTTTGATAGATTTAGCTTTGCTATTTTAGTTTAATGATTTTGTTTAGATGTTCGATCACTAGAACTGAAGCTAAAGAGTAGACCTTGGTCATAAAACCAACAAATAAATTACAAAATAGCCCTTTAGACGTCACTCGTGTAATGATTGGCTGGCTAGAACACGTGATACCCTTAATGTGACGTTAACCTAACGTGAAATACATCCCAGGACATCTATTAAGTTAAGTTAACTGCAAGTGAACGTTAAGTTAACTCCATCGTGATCACTTCCATTTAAAAACACGAGAAGAACCTTTACGTTAAGTTAACCTTAAGTGAATGTTAAGTCGATTGTGATATCATCATAAATGTCCCTCCACATGAATGCGGGTGCACTTCCTCATCCTCTCATATTCTATTAGAGTAATTACTGTAGAGTATGTGTATAGCACGAACAAGTACAAAGGAGCGGGGAATATTAAACTTAGTATTATGAATAAAAAATTCTGAATTCCCACTGTTATTTCATCACTGTTAATAATGCGTGAATCCCCAAGTGGTGCAGGAGAGCTCCTGATTGGTTAGCGGTTGAGGAAGGATGTGAGATTTGAGACTATCACATGCACAGACGTTATCTGATTCTGCAGGAATTGTGCATCCTGTGAGGAGAGATTGAAAACACT
Source organism: Timema bartmani (assembly GCA_902151455.1). Lineage (NCBI taxonomy): Eukaryota > Metazoa > Arthropoda > Insecta > Phasmatodea > Timematidae > Timema > Timema bartmani. The sequence continues at coordinate 21,289 of CABFWB010004780.1, read as the reverse complement.
AGCCAGTATCTTTCTGTCTCGAAATGTCTCCCAGTAAAGGATACTATTGTTGTTTTTTAAAACACAGCCTAGGCTTGGATTGAAAAACCGGTGGCACTGGAGAACATTTTCTCAGCACACTGCACAGTATTTCACAGCTGACCAAAGTTTTTATAGTTCCATTTTGGTCTCAGTAAAACTTTAAAATAGTTATTTTAATATCTTTCAAACGAATTTTTGTCCCTTAATATTATCATTTATTTTGGTTTCATTTGAAGTAATTATTAAAATTGATTTCTAAAACTTTTCAACTCGTGTATTCTTAATCTGTAAAAAATAAAATGGACAATATGTGTGTAGTTATAATTTAATAATAATAAATATAAATACACACATTCTAGTGGTCGCATGGTCTAAGGCACTACTCTTGCAATAGACTAGCTTGCCGAAGATGGAGAGATTGGGGTTCGATCCCAGTCGGGTGTCCTGAGGGTGTTTTTTCCCAAATGGTTTCCACGGGTACATGTCTTCTGAATATAACCTTCTTAGTCCTTACCTAACACATTAGTTTAATTAGTACATAGGCGTATAAATCGAATGGGTAGGAAGACGCGGTGCTAAAAAACATTAAGAATGATGATGCACGCCACTAGTCCATTCTCATAATACCTATAAGCATGCAAAGGAATTTATCCAAACATATCAACATGTTGGACACACGCTCACATAAAGGTTCCCAGGCTTGTCCTAGGACTAGGATTGAACACTTATTCAACCACAATAACAAATTTATATATATATATATATATATATNCACATAAAGGTTCCCAGGCTTGTCCTAGGACTAGGATTGAACACTTATTCAACCACAATAACAAATATATATATATATATATATATATATATATATATATACACACACACACACACACACACACACACACACACACAAGTTGAACAAGTTGGTTTGAATTTCCGTGCCTTGCCGTGCTATGATATACTGCATTCACGGTAGGAATTACTCTGAAAGGTCTTTTTTCCTACAAATATCCTACTATATAATAGCTTTCTGGTAGGGAAAAAGACCTTTCAGAAAACAATTCCTACGCTGAACAGATTTTACAAAGAGGCGGCTACATCAGGCGGCACCGTAAGGGGTCGACATAAGCAGTGAAATCAAAATATTATTATTATTATTAGCACCGCGTCTTAATACCCGTTCGGGTTATACGCACTTACACTAATGTGTAATGGTAGGGTGATTGTGAGATGAAATGGAGGACCTACAGTTTAACGTGGGATTCGAACCACGGTGGAGGCCTGGCATTCCTCACTTTCACAAGTTGTGATTAATACACGTCTTGTCAGAAGTGAAGGAAGGAAATCAAAATACAATTTGAACCATTTAATATTTAAAAAATCTTTACGCAACGCTTTTCTATATTGATCTATGTTATTCCGATATTGATGTATACGATCTATGATTTATCGTACGCCTAAGCGCTTTTGGTAGCCTTTGATTTCGGTTTCTGGTTGCAGGTGCATCGTTGGCGAGCGCTCGCCGAAAGACTTTTGATCTGACAGTGCAAAGTTATTCTTTTTGTTTGTAATATAAAGTTAAAAATGATTCAAATTAAAAATTTAAAACGAGTTAGTGCTAAATTTGACAATCTTCTTGTCTGAAGGCAGAGATGAAACGAAATGTTGGTAAAGGTAATGGAGGGGAGTATTGAACGGCAGTGTTACATCAACGACTCATTCAGAAAGCAGAATGCAAATATCAAGCTACAATCAGCACACGACGTCAGGAAAAAGTTTATTTTACTTTGAGATCTGGCATACTCAAATTTCAATGGCCAATGGCCAATTCCTCAGTTGGGGCGATTGGCGACAGGGTTGCCCACCCCATTCGAACAGGTGAATGGGAGATCAGGGTATGAGCAGTGTATTGGGGATAGTTTTTCCATATATGATTTCCTTTTATCCCTACACACAGATGTGGGTACATTTCCTCTAAATTCCACCTTCCTCAACCCTACCCCAATTGTGTGTATACGCGCATATTCCTAACGGGTAGTAAGGGTACACAAACAAAATGATCTTATAAAGATGTAAATCATGAATAATATTATAAATATGGTATACATAGTATGATTTTGTTAGGAAGAACAGTGGAAGTTAGTTTCTAATATATTCATACTTAAAGTCATGTTATCTGTAGCTGTTACTTTTATTGGTTATTGTCAATACCTATAAAATAACACAAATAGTACCATTATAAAAAAATGTCATTGTTGGCTGCAAAGAAATATTTTTGAATTTTCTCTACAGTTCCTCCAACCAAAATCAAGGTATGAACATAGCATTCAGGCCTAACTATACCCTGATTTTGTTTGGAAGAACAGTAGAGAAAATTCAAAATTATTTCTTTGCGGCCAACACTGATAACATTTTATCATATTATTTGTGTTATTTTATAGGTATTGATAATATATATCAAAAGTGGCAGCTGAAAATAACATAACTTGAGATATGAATAAATTAAAATTGTTTTAGTAACTTTAGTAACTAACTTCTACTGTTCTTCCTACCAAAATCATACAATATATATATGTAGATACTGAAGGGTGTAATGTTGTTTGTGCCTTGTTGGACCCGAGAGGAAACCACGTATTTCCATGGGAACACGCCTTGACCTTAGCTCATTAGCGCCCCAAGGTTGGGTATTGTCGTCGAGTTATGCAACATAAGATGATTACTCCCACAGGTCCATCCCTGGCAGTCACGTTTTGTTGTCGTACGTAAGCACCACCGCCGCTCTCTAGTTGTCGTGCGATGAAAGCATTTCACTTGGTTGGTTAGTTGGGATTCTCCTTCACAGATATTGGGATGTGAGTTTAATAAATCTGTGCTTTTTATTGTTTTTGTTGTTTAGGTAGGATGTGCTTTTCACAAGCATAACATTGAAACCTTATCTCTTTTTTATCTTTTTTATCACTTAGATACATACAAGACAATTCAGTTTTTTTTTGCTAAGTTTTTGATTGTTTTACTACTACTATTTAATAATATTAATATTATTGCGTTTTATTTTTTCATTGGTTAAAAGTGACCATCATGGTCACTTATGAATATATATTATCAATACCTATGAAATAATATTAATAAAAGTAGACGGTTACCAATGTTAGACGCCAGAAAAAATATTTGCCTTCTCTAAATATTGTTCCTACTATTCTTCCCAAATGGTGTTACGTGTACCTTCAGGGAGATGCGAATCATTTCAGGGGGTACGCAAATTAACACTCAGTTTTATTAATCAGAACATACTTTTGTCATATTTGCAAGTTCGATAAATTATTACATTATTTGATATTGACTGTGTCACGGATTTTCATAAGCCTTTCTTCCTCTCTGTCAAAGATTTGTTTATGTTACCAATAAGGATTTGAAAAGATTTAAATCAATGGTTTGTACTTTACAAGATGGCAGGTATTTGTTTAATTTTTTAAATTATGATTTAGAAGGGGTATGTCACTGTTGAAAGTTTGGGAAACACTTATCTAGAGAATTCTTTCTGTAGAACTTGTGCTCTATTAGTATTTGGATGGCTGTCTGGGTAAATGATTGAGTAAGGAGCAATTTGGCGTATCCCAAATAACACTAAGGTATACATTGCGATTGGTCAGGTGTTGAAGGATGTACTATTGTGCACACTCTGTTAGCACACACCCTCCATTTGTCTGATGGGATGGAGGACACTTTGAAGGGGGTTTAATTTGATTTTGGATGGTTGGCTTTGTGCAGTGCGACCAAGCCCAATCAAGTCCCTTAACGATTTCAAGGGAGGCTGGTTTGATTCCAGGACATAGTCATTTTTAATCTGAAGTTATTTTAAGGGCCACCACAAGAGGCGACCGCTCGGGGCATTGTGCCGCCGATGTTATGTAAGAAATAAAAAAAGAAATAATATTTAAGAGGTGAAAGGTCGTAATTTTATTTTCCCTAATCTCTTCGAAAAATTGAATATCTTGTATACATATGTTCAGTAAACCTACAATTATACTAAAAAATTAGTTTATCCAAATTTGATGGAAACAGGTCCATTCTGGATGGTCTGTAATTTTGGTAATTTTTCACTGCTTAGGGATGTAAAAACTTGAACACACGCATTATTTCGTGGAAAAAAGTAATTTATTTACAGTATGACACAGAATGAGGAATAAGGATTTTTTATTACACACAAAGACAGAATAAGGCTAAAACTTATTAAAAACAAATCTATCTTTTTAACATCAACTGTATCACTACTGCGCTGTATTTTGCAGGACATAATTGTAATAGAAGGGTTTTCTATTAGTTAATGCTAATATATACTATTTTAGTCAAGAGGATGTTTTGGATGAACCAAAATTTTGGGTGTCATTCAGTTAAAACGGATTTCTAGGTTGAAATAATCAATTTAACACTGTCCTAAATAATTCAAGGATTTCAAAAGGTGCCATGATTATTATTTATATCAGGCTTATATTTTACATAAAATATAATCCCAAACTATGTCAAAAAACTATCTTGAACTAAAGTGGTCTGATTTAACTTTTTAATTTCATAAAGTATAGCTTGCGTAAAAATGTGATTGCCAATAATCAAGAAAAACAAAGGACAGATACATCCAATAATTTTTCTCTTGTAAAGTCTGTTCACCGTAGGAATTGTTTTCTGAAAGGCCTTTTTCCCTTACCAGAAATCTATTATATAATAGGATATTGGTAAGAAAAAAGACCTTTCAGAGAGTAACTCCTACCGTGAATGGAGTTTAATGATTTTTTTTTCAAACACATGGGTTAGAGGAGTGTGCACTAAAATGAGAATTTGCCTGGACCCAAACCTATGGTTAAGGATTTTTAAAGTGTAGAGGGGTGAATAAAATAATATGCCTCATCGTGAAACAAACGTGAGCCATTGGTGGATACAGGGAATATTTTTTTGAGGGAAAAGAAACCTGGGGTAATATCAATCATGTATTGTTCCGTGTTCGTTTCCCGGCGGGTATCTTGTATTTTTTTCTCTTAGGGGACATTATCCCAATGGTACACGATGGTTGATAAATTAGGCTTAAGATAGGTTTTGAGACTCTTACTGGTCCACACCTCCATATTCACGATCATCATCAGATCATCTCATTACGGGTAAGGGTTCGGCCAGACTGGCGAGTGAGCGCGTAATTAGCTGATAGCTCTC
>CABFWB010004779.1:30174-53840 GCA_902151455.1 Timema bartmani | reverse complement strand
GGTCGTTAGTGCTTTCATGGGCGGGGCCAAGTCTATGCACCTCGAAATTGCGACTTCTCAACAACAGAGGCTATGCCCGAAGGAACTAAAAGATACTATTACATAACCCCCCTCATCCCCCTTTAAAACACAAAAGTGAAAAAAGTAGAAATTCGAGAGGCTGGGAATAGAACTAGGCGAGTTTTCCGTGAAAGGGAAAATTTTTTTGACAAATTACTGACCCCGGCCCGTGCCTAGACATCTTTTGTGGAGTTTATTGCAGCAGGTCCTTTTACAGGAGTTTAAGAAATGGTGTGAGCTTGTAGCAATGATCCCGGCAACAACATCAGTTGATCAAGATCATTTTCAACATTAAAAATAGTAAAAACATATTCCATAAATACTGTGGGACAAAATACACTTTCTGATTTGGCACTTCTTTCAATTTAAAAGGGTCTGCTTTTTAAATTGAAGCAAGGAGTAGATTTCCATGAAAAAGTCGTAGCAGATTTCGTATATAAGGAGAGGAGGATGGACTTGACTTACAAACAATAGAAAAATTGATGGTGAGTAAAATATCAGTGATATATATAAAAATTAATTTAATATCTAAAAATAATTAAACACACGAAATATGCTGCAGGTTGCAATAAAAGTGAAAATATAAAAAATATAATTTTTTATTAATTATAACTTATGTATATTTAACGTAATTAATTAAGACACAATATAGTTGGTTAACATTTAAATATAAACATAGGATATTTTTATGTATACTTAATTTAAAAATGGTCAGCTTTAGGGGAAATGAAACCGGGGTGGGAGACACGGGGAATTTCTCCTCACTTGTTAAAATAAAGGGGGGGGGGGCAAGATATGTTACTCCCCTTCCCCCACATCCTCTTGGATATGTGCTATATAGATTCTTCTAATGTACCGTATGTAAATCACAGAACAGAAGGACGCCCAAACCCACAATTATCACCAAAAAAATTCCAAATAGCTTCTTGAAGCATATCATATTTAAAAATTCTGGAGTGGGACCCCGGACCCCCTTCCCAGCTTGCCTAAGAATTTTTGTCACGGGACGCCACTGTTACATATCCTGTACTCATCACAAGACATTGTTAGGATTGTCAGATCTCGTAGATTACAGTTGGCAGGACATGCAGCAATAATGGGAGGATCTAGAACAGTGTTCAGGATATTGACTGGCAAACCCAATAGGAAGACCTAGGCACAGATGGGAGGATAATATTAGACTGGACCTGAAAAAAATAGGGTGTAATGAGGTGGACTGGATAGAACTAGCTCAATATACCTACTTTTATAATTGCGGCAATGAACTTTTGATGCTAAAGAGTGAATAAAAATATATATTTATATTATATATTTATTATTTACATTCATGTTAGCAAAGTAACTCTAGTTATGGCTTTAATTTACAATGTTTTGTTTAGTTCTTAACTTAAAAATAATCATATTTTAAATTAAAATTTTACTCTCTTTAGATGCATAAAATAAATATATATTTTTTTCTTTTTTTTCTTTCATAAGTTATTTATTTTTGGTAAACATACATTGAATGAAACTTATAAGTAAACATAATAAATAAAATAAATACTCTCACCGACCCTTAGGGGTTATTTATCATCCTTATTGCTGACGATCTTTTTTCTCCTAGTCCATAGGGAAGACGGTATGCGGCTATTAAAGTTTGATGATCACTGAATTATAACATCCAGATTGGAATAAAATCCAATCCAAAGCTGGCATGACCTGCCCAAAACTTGTTTATCTGTCTAAGTTTTTTGTGTTTAATATAAGGGGTTGGAAGGTCACCCACATTAGCGATAAAGATGGCCTATATGGAAATAGACAGTGGCAAATCTCGTATGGTGAACCATCCCCAATGAGCCAAGCCGAGATTCAAACTTCGACCTCACAATTACCGGAAATCCCAGGTATTGCGAGAGAAGATCAATTAGTGTATCAATCTACCAATTAACAAGTTGGTTACAAACACTGGTGGGCACGCAGACAAAGACGCCATTATCGTCTGTTCTGGCTTACAGGTGTGTTGATGGCTTGAGTTCTAATACTGGCTTAGTGTATGAGGGGATTTCTCCTAAATGGTTTTCCACCCTTCTTCTACTATAATGTGGGTGTATTTCCTTTAAACTGTACATTAGTGGTCACTACCACACTAAAGTAAATATACTGCTAGCCTTGACGTGATGTGTGAGAGTAAACGTACTCTCCTGTGTTCATATGTCAAATCATGTCATTTGTTGCTATCCTTTTGACAGATGTCAAGTCTTTTAGCACCGTGTCTTATTGCCCCGTTGGGGTTATATGCTTATTTAATAATTACGCTAATGTTTTTAGGTATTAGGAAGGTTATATTAAACGAAGTGTACCCGCATTTGCTTGGAGGGAGAGTGGAAAGCCAATTTGGAAAAAACTCCCTCGGTACACCCGCCCAAGATTCTAACCTTGATCTCCCCGTCATCGGCAGTCTAGTCTACTGTGAGAGTAGCGCGTTAGATCATACGGCCACCGAAGTGTGTGTCAATTTAGTTGTTTAAAAGACAATTATTACAGTGACAGTTCATCACTGTTTGTGAGTCTATATTTATTTCTTGGTCATTATATAGTCTCTTACACAGGTGCGTGTGGACAAAGGTGTCAGTATCGTCTTGTCTGGTTCTATGGAGACTGTGGGGTCGGTATTTGAACCCTGGCAGGGTGTTATGCGGGTGTCTTTCCACATTCCCTCCACTCAAATTTTAGTTAATTTGCTCTAAAACTCAGTCTTTAGAATCCCTATCATTAGTGCAATTAAATATGGATAGCCTGGACCCGTATTAAGACGCGATGATATTAATTTTTATTTAAATAAAAGGTTATTTCTATGTCAATCTGACTATTGTATAAGAGATCCTTCAGGACTGGTCTCTCCGACCTTCTTGCCCTTAGTAGGAAGCGATCTGGTGGACTACTGTCTTGATTACATTACAGGTCGACCAACTAGACAAAAATTGAGTTAGGGCAGTGTTCGCAGCCCAACAAAACATGGGACACAATATGGCAGGCACTCATAAACCAAATTAACAAGAACAAAAAACCCACTCCGCACCTTTTGATATTTTTTTGTTATTTCGTTTTGTCTGCTCTCAAGTTGTAGTCAAAAGTTGAGATATTTCCGCCTTCAACCCCAAACCAGCTGTTTATTCATTTACAAAACATACCCTTATATTAAGCCACTAAAAATAATTTGTCACTATTTTGAAACAAAATTCTTCTAAGTTACGAACGCACTTTTATAAAGTGGAAATTTATTCAAAGATTATTAAATTTAATACCAAGTATATTAATAGCTTAATCTAAGAGATAGGGATGGGAAAGTTACTTCGTATGAGAAGTGCACCCACATTAGCGTGTAGAGTGAATGGGAAAATCGGAAGGATAAATTGCGCGTATAAAATCACTCCCATATTTGGTTAACGAGGCGCTTGTGAGACTGGCGCTTTTCCTGTACGACAGGTGATGAAAAGATTGCCAATGAAAATAAAAGCAGTATTTAAACACGTATGTCATATATCACCAAGGGTGAGGTTTTACAATTAAAGTTAAAATGAACCATCTTGCGGAAACTGGGGTAAGCAGTCCACAAAGGATAGTAAAAATAATTCCAGATATTATTTTAATTCGTCTAAAATCTTAAGGATATTTTTCATGAATAGAATTGATCTGGGCTAGTATAGGTTCACCTTCTGAACCTACTGATTATATCAGCACACAAGCATTTTTAAGAGAGAGAAATAGCGAAAAGGCCTACCAATTTGGCCGGGAGAGGTATTTTCCCACATCTTTCAGAGTTCCTTTACATGCCACAATCGACACGGGACTGACGGCTTCACTTACCCTTCGAATAAAGTTGTGCTACGGATTCTTATCACCCAAGGAAAACCGTCAACCTCAGCTGGGTTTGAGCCCATGAACACATTAATAGATATTTCTTATAATTGTGAAGTCTTTTTAACCGATCTTTCCTACCCACGTGGCCGAGTGGGTAGGATGGTCGACATCTCAAAGAAAGCCTTCATTCCAACAAGGAACGGGTAAAAAACACAACTCTGTGTCAATCCACTAAGTACCAGTGGAAAGTACCGGCCATCTTGTCTAGAGACGGGTGTGCCTGGTCAGATCTGGGGATGCACATCGAACAACGATCGATATTTCACATTTGATGCTCGATTATTTTCAACAATCGTCTGTAACTATTTGTGTGTGTACATCAGCTATGCCATTCTTCCCCTTCAATTATACAGTTATATATATATATATTACTGCGTCTTACTACCCGTTAGGGTTATACACCTATGTACTAATTACACTAATACTTTAGGGATTAGGCAGGTTTAATTGAGAGGAAGTGCATCCACATTCGCATGGAAGGAGGGTGCAAAACCATTTAGGAAACCCCCCTCCCCCAGTGCACCCGACCGGGATCGAACCCTGATCTCCCCATCTTCGGCAATCTAGTCCAACACCAGAGTAGCGCGTTAGACCACGCGGCCACCGAAGCGAGTTACAATTATAGCTATTTAACCACTTCGGTGGCTGCATAGTCTAAGGAGCTACCCTCGCAGTAGACTAGACTACCAATAACAGGCAGATCGAGATTTTAATCTTGTTCTGGTGTGCTGAGGGTGGTTTTCCCAAAATGGTTTTCCACTCTCCATCCACGCAAATTCTTCTAAATATAGACTTCCTAATCCCTAAAACTATTCGTGTAATTAGTACATAAGCATATAAACGAACAAATAGTAAGACGCGGTATTTATTGAATTGATTTTTATAAACGTCATCAATTTTTCTAAGAGAAAACTTTATTTTTCTATTGCTTTGATGTTTTACAGATGAAGTTTTTACCTTGTCGATGTTACAGCATCGAGAGGGGCACCGATGTTTATTTTTTAATTTTGTGTCCATCCCTAGCCAGATTCATCTCTGCTAGCCATGTGTGCGCAATATGGCCAACCAGTGGTGATTGCGAACGACAGCTTGTGCGCCTGCGCAACAGATCGTTGTACAACAAGGGAGGATCCGGGGTATCCCACACAAGGAGGATATAGACTGGAGGGGATTGGAAAATATATTCTTAGCACTGCGTTCAGGTTATTATAGGCCTATGAACTAATGACGCTTATGAATTAGGGACGAGGAAAGTTGAATTTAGAATAGCTGTACCCAAATTTGCGTGAAGCAAGAGTGGAAAATCATTAGAGAAAAACTACCCTTATTACACCCAACTGGGATTTGAACCCCGATCTCCTTGTAATCGACAGTATACTCAATTGCGAGAGTGACACCTCAGACCATGCAGGCACCTAAGCCGATCGAGATAAATATTAAACACTTAAACTCACATTCCATTGTGGTATTTAAAGTTGGCTTATCAGTGATTTCAGTTATCAACTTTATTTAGTCATCTTTCCTTGAGCTGCGTTCTCCATTAACTGGTCCCTGCTGTGACGTGGGAGTGTTTTCAGTGGCGGCTCATGAATTGTTACTAAGGTTAACTACGCTAGTTACGGGACTGTGCTGGTAAACTGACACACAATAGTATTTGTCATCTTATAACACATCGGGGATGTATGCGTATTTAAAACTATTCTATATGAGGTATTTAACGTTCATTTTACGAACCATCTAACCCCTTAGTTCAGTCGGAAGCGTGTCTCTCTTCTGAGCTAAGGGTCCCGGGTTTAATTCCTGGGATGTCCTAAACATTATCATCGGGGAAATGTGGGTTTCTCCTTTCACAGTGATGAATTAACGGCCGGGGGCTGGGTGTTGTGTTTGCTCTAGATTTAAGTTTATTTACAAGTCTTGAGCTGATATAATCAGTCGGTTCAGTAAGGGCACGTTAAATACCTTAAATAATAATAAATTATGAACTAATAGAATCAGCAGACGACTTACAAACTAATTTCATTCAAGAACAGACACTACAACCAGTCCCCGGCCGTTAATTCTCTTGTGTAAGGGGAATTCCCAATTTCACTAATGATAATTTTACTGTCCATGTTGGAAATCAAACCTGGGAACTGTTAAATAAATAGGCAGGCACGCTGCCGAATGTGCCTTGGTTCTGGGGCTATATTTATTTTACAATAATAGGTTGGGATATAATTTATTTTTAAAATGCACCCGAATGTGTGTAGAAAGTGGTGGACCTTTGAGGAAAAAATAATCCTCAACACATACATCCGATCTAGATTGAAACCCAGACCTCCTTACTTCTAGCAAACTAGACTGTCGTTTTGTTCACGTTGCGACCAATTTGTGCCATACTAGTGTGGGGCTGAATGTATGTTTTGTATGTCTAAAGGAAAAGTCTGACATTAGGAAGGAACAGATTACTGGTACAGTCAGGTGAAACAATTCCATAGCCACCACTGAATTCTTCCTGTCCAATATTAGGAGAGAATATAGCCTCCAACCCCCTTCATTTGGCTGTGGTCAGGTGTTTGGTTGTTCTTGCAGGGAGTTTGGTAGACATGTGTCTGTTGATTCTCTCACTCTGATTCAAATCTACCCCATCCCTCCCTCTCTCAGTCAACAGGTGACTTCCCTGGGTCCGTATAATTGTTCTTTATTGGACGCAAGGTCCTTGGCCTTCAGCTTGACGATTTCAGGGGCACTCGACCAACAAAAGGATTTACCTTTTTTTACTGTGTGTATTTTTTTAGTATGTTTTTTCTGTGCTAAGGAAGAGACTTCCCTATCATTTATCCAAGTCAACCTGCGAAGAACAGCCCTTAGTGTTGGCCAAGAGCTGTGGGGCGCTTGTTTGGAATATTTCTAGTCTAATTCTGTTGTCTATGTAGCTTTGTCAGTTATTTCTAATAAATATTTAGGGTAAAAATAATATAAATTATGTTTATATTTGTTACATATTTAAAACGTGTAGCGAATCGTTTCAACAATCAGTTTCGTAGTTCCACCCAAACGATTATCATTTATTTATATTTAATAAAAGGGGGAGCCGCACTTTCGGGAAAATACAATTTCTTAAGATAGAAATGTATATACCTACCCTCTTCGGTGGTCACATCGTCTAGACCTCTAAGGTTAGACTGTCAATGACGTGGAGATCGAGGATAGATCTCAGTCGAGTGTACTAGGGGGTGTTTTTTCCTGAATAGTTTTCCACTCTCCCTCCACACAAATATGTGTACACTACTTCTAAATTCACCCCTCCTCACTCCTAACACATTAGAGTAAATAGTACATAGGCATATATATATATATATTTTAGCACCAAGTTTTACTACCTGTTCAGGTTATACGCATATGTATTAATTAAGCTAATGAGGTTTACACATAGTGTTATCAACAGTGATTGTTGAAAATCTGTCAAACGCCTAGTGACATAAATTTGTTTGTCTGTCCTTAATGAGCATTGTGCGACATCTACCACAACGCAGAGGGATAAAATTTTAAAATTAGTATCCCCTGTACACAAAAATAAGTACCCTTAAGCTGTACTTTTTTAAATTTTTGATTAGTTTTTTAATTTACTAAAAATTAAGTCGGAAGAAATAAAATGAATATATTTTTTTTTCTGTCTGTTTGAAGCAAAGAAAAGCGTTACCCGGGACACTTCTACTAGTGTAGTATCAATATTGTAATTATAAACTTTAGATCAATTATTTCTAACAATAATTAAAGGGATATTACCAAACTGTCCCACGTTGACTTTTATATAATAGTCAATTTATTCCGTCAGGAGGAATTATCTGACTGCAATTAATTTTACTTAGATTTATCTTTTAATTTTGGTTGGGTTAAAAAAAACATCTTCAGAGCTAGTAGCCATATTTCTATCAACTAATAATAATACTTGAAAGTAATTATTCAATAAAGGAATGAGTTAAAGCCACCAATACCTTGCTTTCACCGGAGACGTAGGGAGGTTTGGTCAACTGGGACCTTCAAGATAAAGTGTCATAGATGATTGCTTTCTAAGAATCAGGGTCAGAATATCCCAAAGGATGCATTGTTTCCAACACCCTGGTTCCATCTGACCTATCCCCGTGTGGCCAGATAATATCTAGGTCTAGCTCTAGACCTAGAGAGTCCTGGGTTCATTCTTAATGTCCCTGTGGTTGAGTGGTTATAGAGACTGGTTACAGATTTAATGCACTTTGGTTCCATCCTGTCTGTCCATTTGACTGAGCGGTTAAAAATAATAGTTATGTTTTAAATAAACAATAAATAGAAAATATATTTGGTAAGTATGTAATCATGCATGCACTTGGGTGTATATTTTAATTTAATTAAATAGGAGATGTATGAAAGTTGACATCTGGACACGGGAATTGAACCTTGACTATGTCAACCATCCTAGGTTGTATTCCTGTGTTCAAGTATTATTTTATAATATCTATAATTATTTTAAAGATACTTAAATATATGTTTGGGTAAAGTAAAGCTGTGGTTTTAACTGATAGTGTGGCTGTGTTTTTGAATAAGTTTGTTGTCCAAGTAATTTGTCTTGTGCTGAAGTAATTAACTGTGTATTTATAAACTCTAAGTAAACCCATAATTAATAACAGACTAGGCCGCATAGAGCTAGGTGCGCGTTAGAAGCTTCGTCTTTTATTTTTGAGTCGTAGTTCAAAACTAAGTGGACACTTTAGGCCAATTGTATTTTCAATAATTTCCAATCCCATTTTCAGATTGACCTTATTTATCCTGTTATGTAGTCCAAAACCATAATACCATGCGCATTGTTCCTAATTATAAAACATAGTTGAACCACATGTTTTTGGCACAAGTGTTGCAGTTTATTGCAATATTCATTGCATATCATTCTGCTGAAGTTTTCTTGCGGGGATTTAGACAACTGAAGACATTCATACATAATTAGACTAATTACATTAACATAACTAATACTATTTTGTAGAAAAATCTAGTTTTTTCAGCAAAGAAAGTGTTTTTTTTATTTAGAAAGACTTTTCTTCCCCAACAGGTAGAAAAATCTCTGATGGTAAAAAAAAGGTATTTTATATAGTATGGTGAAGGGGAAAGTAAAGGGGAAGTGGAGGAAAAAATAAAAAAAATGGTGTAATAAAATGTTTTGTCTACACTACTCTAAAGAAACCTGCCCCAGCTTTTTGAAGTTCATCCCTCTCCTCTCGAGCGAGACGGATTTCAAGGACAAATGGTCGAGTGATATTGTGTGTGTGTAAAAGGGGGGTGGAGGAAACGGAGGGGGATACTTTTGGGGTTTTACACTCCCACCCTCCTTTCCATTCAACTATTCTTTTTTTAACACCAGGTTCAAGACTCACTGCGATCATTTCACAGCTTTCAAGATAAACTTTTACTTTTTTGGTAAAATAAATGGTAACACTTTTTTAAAATATATTTTTAAGGCCAGTTTGAGAAGTTATGTCACCCTCATTGTCATAAGTATCTCCAATCAGTGTATTAACCTACCTAGCGTAAATAACATTCTCTGTAAGAGCTAGGATAAAATGACAGAAGACCCACCAAACTGAATGAATATACCTAAAGGTCAGGTTAGAGTTTCAGTCCTGGTGCAAAGCTCCAACATCAAGGACGTATGTATCCCTGCATCTTGGTCAGTCAGGGTAGGAAGAAAGTGTGTAATAGGAACTATATCACCCGACAAGCTACGTGTGATGAAGTAAACATCTTGTGTACTGTGAGAGACACTATGAGATCGAGAGAGAAAGAGATAGTTGAAGTCCCGTTATTTCCCAGCCTGGGGCCCGTGCAAGACTTGACTTGAGGTCATCCACCTCTTAGCGGTCGCCGCCAGATCTCGCCCGCAACCAGCCTGGGGATGCTATGTGACAATGGAGCAAGATCACCTTGTTCTGACATCAAGTATAGGCCTAGGTATTGTAAATTCGCTTGGATAGGCTTGACCTATGTATGAGATCTGTGATAGTAGGAGTCGTCGCTAGGGAACGAAACTAACTCGTGTTCATGGATCATGTCTCTAAGGGGTTGGTGTTGCTATTATCATTATAATGAGGCGTTGATAGGGGGTGTTGTTTGTAGACTTTCAAGATAAACTTGGAGTATAGCAGGTGTGATTGAATACATTTTACGTGTTGCTATAATTGGTGGTGAAAGAGCATTCGGAGTCAACCACAGGTTTTTTTTCCAAACAGCTGATAACCTACAATGCCCATTCATAAACGACCAAATAAAAACTCAATTATTTCCCAAATGTTGCCTTTAATCAACATTTATGTTTGTAGGGATAGTCAAGAAGATATAATTCAGTTATAAATTGAATATAATAAATATGATATAATTGAAAATCATTTATAACATTTAAGGAGTACAGTATTATAAGTCAATTAATAATATAAGAGAATTATTGGAAAGACAAAATGAACTAGATCTAAAAATTGTGAAATTTACATTATGATTTAATATAGTTAAGAAGAACATTCAAGACACGTTAAAAATACAAAATATCTAATATACTATATCATTTAACACATTTAAGCATTAGATGCCTAAATCAAGTAAAATATCAAGATTACAATACAAACAATTTTTTGTTTGTTTTATATAAAGTCAATGGTGGATGATGCTAGATCTTAATTTATGTTTTAATTGATGGCAGGGAGTTAATGAATTTAGATTTTTATAAATTAAAAAATGAATTATATGATTTTTGAAAATGAATATTTAATTATCTGATAAGTCCCTTGTTCCTTGTTAATGGCTGCTTTCATTGCACAATTTATTTCCGACTAGTTTCGATGCTCGCTGACATATTCAGGTCTAGTGAAATTATATATAATGACGTTCCTTACTAATAGAGTAAAATGTTTTTTTTGAAAATAATCAAGTTTTTTCCCTTTGCAAGCTCTGTGGCCCACCCTCCTCCACATCTGGGGTACTCTTTCAGGTATGTTACCCCAACTCTCCCTCCCCTCATGAAACCAAGAGCGAGCCATCTATTCATGCTCTTGTTACAACGGATTTCCGATCATTCAAATATTTTCTGACAAATAAAGGTTGGTGTCTTTTTTTCCTTCTTTTTGGTGGAAAAAGGGTTTGAACAATTTCCAAAAACCTGAAAGGAAAACAACTTCCCACCAAAATACACAATTTTACGAAAGGTTAGCCCTTTTTAACCCTTCAACTCTTCTTATACCCCTTTAACTCTTTCATTTCACTTCCTGTTTGGTCCTTCAGGTGAGCACTCCGGGGCCACAGGAAACCACCTTAAGTCTAAACGTAACTTCAGACACTAGCAAACCCAGCGAGGTTATTAGTACTTGGCACCACATATATGGTGTTCTCCGAATCTCTGGTGCATCACCGTGACTCAGATAGAGGAGCGTCTGTCTTCTGATCTAACACTCTCTAGTTCGATTCTCTGTTAGGGCAGAGCTATGAGATTGTATCGATTCCCTTTAGCTTGAATTTTAAAACACAGTAGGGAATATTGTTGATGTGTTTGACCTATAACTAATAGGTCTAGTTCATTAGTTGCCTAGACAAACAAATACGTAATTTAATTATTTAAAATAGGAAATTATATTTGCCACAGTCAGAATTCAAACCAGGGTCTCAGTACTCTTGACTTGGAAAAAGTTACAGGCCTATTTAGCTAGTACTGCTATTATAAACTTAAATCTAGGATACAAGGTGAAGAAGATGATAAATACATCACTACTCTCTTGATTAGAAAGAGATTAAATATAATTAGTCTAAAAAAGCATTATCAATACCGAGAGTTAGAACCACTGGTTTAGGAGGGCTAAACGCTAGCCTACCCAGTTCAATCGAGTCATGTTCAGTCTAGTCAAATCACACAAGTTAAGGGGTTTCACATCGAATCAGTCGTTGACTTGACTATACTGGGACAAATTAATAAACTTATTTTATTCAGTGAACTAGCTTTTTACGAGATGGATGTGGATGTAGTTGCGTTCGTTATTCTTCGTAGGAGTAGCTGCACTTACTTATTTTATGGCATTAGGAAATCAAAAGTTCACTGCCACACTTACAGAAGGATGCCATCTATTCCTATCTTGAGCTAGTTCTATCCAGAAAAATGAACAAACAGAAAATAAAATGATGGGTCCATCCTATTTATTTAAGGAGACAAACATTCGGTTCTTTCAACCATTTCCTGATTTTACTTATTTACTACCAATAATTTCTTAATTTCGATGCTTTGAATGTAATACATCGTTTATTTCACTAGGCTCTAAAACAAAAAATAATAAACGTTTCAACATTCATTATTACTTTGACCATAATGAAACACAAAATGTAATGAAATAAACACATCACGCATAAAGACTGACTGAAATTAAACAGGCTGATTTGACTGGTTTGAATTAGACTGGACGTGACATATTCAATACGAAACACCTGGTGTTTCTTCCTTTAAAACCATGTTGGACCTGTCAGCTGACTCTAGAAGCGTCTCACGTGACTGGGCTTGACTTGACTTAATAGTTTGGTGTGAAATTAGCCTAGCACTGACAGGGATCTTGTAGCTGTTTCAACTCCACTTAATGACGGGGATAGAGGGTACGCGAGAAAAGGCCAGTGTTTTTGTAATTTTTATAGCGAAACATTTATTGCTTCAGTAAAAACATCGAGTTTAATTTTCTTCACACGGTGATATCAACAGTTGTTGAATATGTCATTAGCATAGAAACATTTGATGAGAAACTTTTTAAATGAAGGAAAAAAGTTGTCATTAGATTCCAGAACACCCTTGACATATATTCAAGAAATGTTGGGGTCATCATGTGAAGAAAATTAAACTCTATGTTTCTACTGAAAGAATATTTTATTTCTTTTGACCAAAAAAAGTTTTGCTACTAGAACTGCAAAAACACCTTTTTACGCTTCCCATACTTTCCCACCTATGGGAGCGCTGCGCTGAGAGGCTTTGCAGATTTGCACGTACTACGATATTAAATGAGTGATTTATTATTTCAAAATATGGTTCACACCAAAATGTAGGTAGGTATCCACATCAAGATTAAAAAACTTATATTTCAAGTTTTGAATTTTAGAAAAAAGTGTGACAGATTGACATGTATTTTTAAAGAAAGTTTCAAGTGATATATTTCAGCTCTAAGAACAAAGTAAGGAGAAATATAGATATTGTCTTACACAAACTAACAAAGTCACATTTTAACAAGGTCACAACAGAGCATTCTGAGATAATTGAGGATTGTTTTAGTGGTTTTGAAGCTTCAGAACTATCATTGTCATGAGAAACACCCCAGTCTGAGTTCATTTCCCGGCCGATTAACCGTGATATTAATTACGTGACAACGCTCGAACCAGAAAACGTATTGAAGTGTGGTTTACTGTGTTCTCCATTTAACAGCGAAATCGGGATAAGTTTAATAGGTTTTTTAAATTTTAAATTAATTAATTTCTTAGGTATAATACAGAAAACCACACCACAATGCGACTCCTAGTTCAAGGTTTATTACCTACCTAATATAGGAGCTATCCGGGGTGTGGTATGGGCTCTTAAGCAGATATTCCAGATCAATTCTAGGGATACGGCCAATCAAAGTCACTTCTCTAATCACAACCTGTCAGTGGAACAACCGTTAAAGAGCCATCTCTTCGGGAGATGACGCTGTCTCTCTCATTCACAAACACACGCTCCCACCCCCCGAGTGTATGGGGATCATTGTCGGGGGGGGCGAGCAGGACTTCCTCCAAAGATTGATTAGAGCTCTGAAGTCCCTCTTATACGTGCAGAGCACTCTGGGAAAGAACTCCTTGTCTTTGTGTCTTGGAGAGGCTGTTTTATTACGTTCACCAGGTGGTCCATGGCCTGCCGTGGTAGCGAAGAAGAGAAAAGGGGCATCTTCCGCTTCTTTATTTTATTCTTTATTTATTGTTAATTCGCGCAGCAACATCTTCTGCACGTGAGATTTAAAGTCCAAGGTCACGGCCAAGGTTGTGTTACTGAACATCTTGGGAACTACATATTACACAATTTCACTAAAAGATGGATTTTATTTCAAACTCGATACGATATTTTATACATCCTTTTAGTGACAAAAAGGTCATATTACGCACTTACTCAAAATAGGATCACTCTTTATTATTATTATTATTATTATTATTATTATTATTACTATTATCATCATCATCACCACCTCGTCTTACTACCCGTTCGGGTTATACGCACTTAGGCTAATGTGTAATGGTAGGGTGATTGTGAGATGAAATGGAGGACCTNGTCTTACTACCCGTTCGGGTTATACGCACTTAGGCTAATGTGTAATGGTAGGGTGATTGTGAGATGAAATGGAGGACCTACAGTTTAACGTGGGATCCGAACCACAGTGGAGGCCTGGCATTCCTCACATTTACAAGTTGTGATTAATACACGTCTTGTCAGAGGTGAAGGAAGGGTTTGGTAATCAGATAAATCTGTGCTGGGACCGAGGATTGAACCCCAGACCCCCAACACAGAGTTCTGACACCTTACCCCCTAGACCGCCAGGTCACCAGGATCACTCTTGAGACATGATTTAGTAACTACTGGCCGGGTCTTTGACTCATCATGCATGTATTTTGCAAGGATAGTTTTCGTTATAGCCTTTAGATTTTAGAAATGTAAGCTCGAAATCTCTAAAATACGATATTTACCCGCCTCGGTGGCGTGGTTAGCTAACGCGTTAATTTCGTGTTGAGCTAAACTGCCGCCAACGGGGTGATTGAGATTAGAATCTCACTTGGGTGAACTGGGGGGTGGGCTTCCTAAATGGTTTTACACTCTCCGTCCACGCAAATGCGGATTCACTTCCTCTAAATTCAACCTTCCCAATTCCTAACCCATTAACGTAATTAGTATTTACGCGTATAGCCCAAACGGGCAGTAAGACGCGGTGCTAAGTATTTATTTATTTATTTCTAAAATCCGGGTCATCATCTATTATATCATCTTGTGGATGTATAAGCTCTCATTTAACAAATTAAATATAAATTGGTTCAGTAGAACTGTTGGAGTTATTTTCTCAAATTGTTTCTTCACTAACGAAAATTACTTAAATTAGTAAACTTTGATATTATAATCCTTGAAGTAAATGCTTTGTCGTTATCTGAAATTGCGGCTTTCTCTTTAAATATGGTAGAGATTTGAAATTTTTAAGCACATCCTTGGTTTATAAGTTTTGATTTAAAATAAGTGGTAAAAATTTAGTTCGGTACAAGTCCTGGGATCATTATCCAAAGGAATCAATTCTAGTTTTGAATATGTGGTTAGTTGGAGCACACCCACTTTAGTGACCAAATAGTATAACTCATCATTCTCGTGTTGGACTGGACTGCTGATGATGGAGAGATTGGGGGTTCGAGTCCCGGTTGGGTCTACTGAAAGTGTTTTTTTCTTTCAAAAATGGTTTCCTTTGCTGTTTTCACGCAAATGAGAGTATATTCCCTCTAAAATGCTTCCTTCCTCATCCCCCCAACAGTAAATATCACATACGTGCAAAGCCTGAACATGCAGTGAGACTCGGCGGTCAATCAACATCTACATGAACCTCTCGAAAACGTCTCCCTGCCCGACCGAGTTATCCGTATACTTGCACCAATATATTATGGATGAGGAGGGTCGTTTAGAGAAAATGTCCTCACATTTGTGTGAAGGGAAAGTTGGGAAACTATTTTGGAGAAAAGCCAACTAGGTACAACCAGCCGGGACTTAAAACCCAACCTCCACGTCACCCGGCCAGACTAGACGAGACTGACGTCTATATCAGCGTGCCCCCATATGCTAGTGTTTATCTTACATCAACAGTAAAAAGAATGCACACGCCCTGATAGACACGTGGACTAAACCTCCGGTGACGGGGACGAATCGCGACCGGGTGAATGGAGGGTGGTGTTAGAAAAAAAATAGTTTCTCACGCTACCACCTTTCAAATTTGAGAACATTGTCCATGAAATTATAGCTTCACTATCCCTAGCCAACTAATGTAAATACGAGGACTACCCGCCCAGGCAACAAGACACGTTGCATAAAAAAACACCAACATATACTTATTTCAAAATTCGTCCAACTGGGCCCAGAGGAGATATTTGAGGAATTTGTAGTATTCCACTTTCTACCCCCCACTCTTAGTTCCAAGACAGGACACCAAGTATCGACAGTTGACATCTGTGTCTCCTGCATGTTGAAAGTTGGACTGCTCTAAGATCGGAATCGCAGATTATCGCGCTCCTTGACTATGACGGGCGAAGATAGTATCTAATGATACAGGATGTGGATCTTTCCTGCGTCTTAGAAATAGTCATACATGTTAGATTTTATATTTGACAAAAATAATGATAGAAATATTCCACACGACATCCATTACGGTACTTTAGATTTGTCTAAAATATAAATTACGCTCCGAATTCTTAAAAAGAAATATTTAAAAAAAAATTGGTGTTCATGACGCCAATTTTAGAATGGTGCATAAAACACTGTAGGGCTGCTACAAGTGTTACTAAAACTACTTTCATTCATTCATACGTCAAGTCTTGTTATCCATCATCCGTGGCTAACACCTTTAATAGCATCAATACCCACTTCGGTGGCCACGTGGTCTAACGCGCTATTATTATTCTATACTAGCCTGCAGAATACAGGGAGACTGGGTTTCGATCCCGGTCGGGTGCACTGAGAGTGGTTTTCCCTAAATGTTTTTTTCACGCCAATGTGGGTGCACTTCCTCTCAATTAAATTTTCCTAATCCCTAGCCCATTAGTGTAATTGGTACTTGGGTGTATAAACTGAACGGGTAGTAAGACGTGGTGCTAATAACAATAATAATAACAATAATAGTATCAATACCAATCAAACAATACTAATAATATAGTAAAATGGTATTGATATTGACTGCAAGATGTGTGGGTTTTACTTTCTCTCCACCCCTCGGAGATAAAGTAGTGGGATCGTAAAAAATAAATCGAACTCAAGATTTTGATAATGTCGACGTTTCATGACTCCCTGAAACCAGAAAAGTTGTTTTCGCAATGTCATCTGTCTGTCCGTCTGTCTGTCTGTACCTTGGGCTGGATCCGAGACTATTTTACCAATTGGACTAAAACTTGGTATCTGGGGTTTCCATAAGGTCCCCCAAACGGTTTTTTTGGAATTAGAAATATAACTTTTAATCTGAGGGCAAAAAGTGAAAAAAAAGAGATTTTATCAAAATTAGCTCTAAAGATTTTGATTAAATTTTATATCTAGACACTGTTTATTATTATAAACAGAATTGCAACTCTCATTTTCTCATGAAAATGACTTTGAGGGTACTTTAAATAAGGGAAATTTTCCAATTCTCATTCATTTCACAGCAAATATTTGAGATACATAACTTATCAATGTAAAGTAGTAATACTATTAAAGATAAAAATATTTTATTCGAAAGATATTTTTATAAAACCAATAATTTCTTATCTATAAGCAAATATAAATATTTTGTAATTCAGGTATGTGAAAATGAATTTAATTCTTATGCTCTTTGGTGGACAAAGATGTTTCTCTTTTCTCAATTCTTCTGTAACTGTGTTCCTAGTTCCTAATGCCATTGAGTAAGTAACAGTGTATATTATTTCATTTATGATCTTAGTGTTTCTACAACAATGTATAGAGTTATTATTCCGTTTTATAAATCCTATGAATTTTTAGTAAATGTTTAGTTTAATTAAAAAAAAAGTGGGAGAAAGTCTGTGCGGTGCACCGTACCATTTATTTTTCCTTCTAAAAGGTCCTTCCACCAAATTCTTACTGTACCGTACTCCATTTTGATTGGTGACTTTTTAAAAAGTGACTTTAAAGTTCACTTGTCACTTTAGTTTTAATTTAGTTTGAAGTAACTTTTTTTAAATCTGTCAAACCCTTATCGGTCGGCAAGAAGACTAAGTGTTAAGGTGGAAGTGAGTTAAGGGCACTGTTGTTACAGTTTTCATAGAAAAATTTCGAAAGTTCTCGAAAATCTGTCATGAACATCGTGTCATTAGACGACAAACTTTTAAATGAAGAGAAAAAGCTGTCAATCCTTGACAGATATTCAACAACTGTTCCGGTCAACATATGAAAAAAAAACTTAAACAATATTTTTCTACCGTTGAATTATTTGATTTCTTTTGAAAAAAAGTGGTTTGCTCGTCTAGTTTAGTTTTTCTGGAGATGAGAGGGCCGGGTGGGGTTCAGATCTGAGCAGGGTGTCCGGAGAGTGGTTATTACTAAGTGGCTTCCTCTCTTCCTCCGTCCAACTGAGGGTAAACCCATCTTATGTCCACCCCACTTGTGTAATTAAATGTGGTTAGCCCAGACGTAAGTTATAGTTCAATTATATATTGAATACAACTGATAGTAAAGTCAGTTCACAGACTTTATATACTTTTCTTGAAGTTGAAAATCTACTAAAAACATAGCATTAGTCCTCCTTGCAACCATTTGCTGTTTCTTTGGTAAGTGAAGTCACTTTACATTACTTGTACAGTTGGAATAACATATTTACCAGAAAGTTGCATACCTATTTTATGAGTTCTAGTAATATTTCAACTAGCAAGGCCAGTTACCGTGAACAAACCATAGCAAAGTGTTTTTGTGATTTTTTTTCTTATTGCGTGACTTGAATCTTGTGTAATCACTATATTGACACATTTTCTTTTAGAATTGCCCCTTTAGAGGCTCCTGCTATTTGAAGGGAAATTTTTCTCCCATTGCTATATTTCTTATGGGAATGGCAGTTCTGAAGCTTAAAAATCACCAAAACAATCCTCAATTATGACTTTATTTATTCGAGGGATGTAATATATATATGTATATAACCATGAACTTTTATCATCTCAGAACTGTTATAATGCGAGTGAAAATTCTTTGATCCTGCGATAATTTCCAATTTTCAAGATTATTTTCTAAATTTATAAAACTTAAATGCAAGGATGTTAATATAATGGAGAGTTTGACTCTATTTTAGCATGACCCATATTTTGAAATAAACTATTTCTTAACGTCTGGAGGTATGCAATGTATCTAAGAGTCTCGGTAAGTGACCCCCTTAAAACAAAGCCCCACCAAGCAAGTCATTACCTTGAAACCATCATATTTATAAGTCCAAGTGTGAATATGAGGCTGACGTGAGCTCGGGCTGAGAATGAAACTGAGCTAAGGTGCCGTTAGAGTCTATTGAAGCATAACACATATTTCATGTTGACTTTATCAAGATCTATGAGTTTTAGTGAAGGACGGACTGGAGCGTCACTTGGACTCAAAATAAGGGTATATTTATATTGGGTATTTTAACATTTATGATCCTTAAAAACTAGCAGTAAAGAACAGTACAGAGTGTTAAAGATCTCCCCAAACCCAAGTTTCAATTTTTTAGTGACACGGAAAGCTACCTTGGTCGATTTATTTTAAAAAATGGAAATCGTCCAATGGGATACGGTGAGGGTTTCAAGAAACCCTCATGGAAGCCAGTGGAAAAATACTCGCGATAACAATAGCAAACAGATCAACACTCGCTCAGTCAAAGAGTTGGAGATGAACTAGTCATTCCAACTCAAATTCCATTATTTATATTCATTCTCAGTGTTGCCAACGACCATATGAGTGTTGGCTATCTCCGCGTTTGGAAAGGGCTTCAAAAGGCAACGCTCCCACACGTCCATATTTACTTAGGCTTTAAAACGAGGACCAACATTATACTAAGTAGCTCCTAAAAGAGATAATGTGTAATGAGGTGGACTGGATATAACCATCTCAAGATAAGGATATATATGGTATACCTTTGTAAGTGCAACAGAGAGCAGTGAAAAACCTAAAATAAACCTCCCTAAACAAATACATTTCCTTTTTTTTCTAGTTAGATTACAATAAAACATTTTATATTATTATTGAGGTTGTGAATCTTCCAAGCTGCATTCCCATAAGAAACACAGCAGTGTGAGGAATACTCCTTCAAGTAGGTGGTGCCCTTAATACATTCTCGATGATGATCTGTAACTTGATGTACTATTTATGAGTAGTTTAATAAACCAAGATTTACTAGAAATAACGAGAGTCGTAAAACATTCCTGGGCTTGTGTAAGACACCAAACAAGTCCAGTGTCCTTCATAAACGTTTAGAAAGTCAGAAAACTGAGTGATTTATTGTAAGGATTGAACAGGAAGAATTCACTGTAAAACCGGCCATCACGACTAATTTTTGAGTTATATTCGTGGCCTAATTAAATGAGTGTCACTAAACAAACCATTTGCCGATATTAATTAATGGCAAAGTATTCTTCAGGCGAGTCATTATATCATCGAGTGCAATATTTTATGTTGTGAAACAAAGAACGCAATAAAAAACATCTCTCGATATATTTATTAATTTCACCTAAATTTCTATTTTATTTTTTATTTCATGGATTAGGGTGAGTTTCTCATTTAATTACGATTATTAAAAGTAAAGTTTAATCTTTGTATGTTAAGCCTTACACATTTTATAATTAACTAAATGAAAAATTATCTGTTCAAGTAATACAAAAATAAAATTTTCAGTAATGCTAAGATAGAACCCGGAACCTTTAGTGAATTTAGTAGATAGACATGCTACCGATTTAACTAAGGTGTCAGATTTTAGTTTTATCAACGTTTAAGTTAAATATACCAAGATTTGTTTTAATTTTTATAATATTACGTTTTACAAATTTATTTTCAGTGATATTATTATTCAAGCTTTTCCAAAATTGTGGCCAAATAGTAGCAAGATTGAGGTCAAAACAATATTGTTAGCGACCAAATATGATCAGAGATTGACTATCTAATGGAGTCCAACCCCCCACCCCCCGATGTGCTTACTGAGCTTTGTTCGTATGGGTTTGAATACTTTTTTTATCATATCTTTGGCCAATTTTTTTTACCTGTGCTACAAATTATTTTCGGCCAGTTTCAACCAATTATTTGTATAGTTTAGTAATTCGAGTAAAGGTTTTCTAAGAGTTTGTTTTGAGAAGAAAAAAATAGACTCTCAAGGTTAAGTTTATGGTACCGAAATGCCTGAATTCAGACTTTTTTTAGATTTGTACATATTTGCCTCCAAAATGGTTCCCGGAAAGAGGGTTGTAAACCAAACTCAGATACGTCCTGATGGCTGACTAAATATATGTCGAGTTCCATTAATTAGTTCAGATCTTGGAACATTTTATTCACCTCAGTTATTATCTCTCTTCATAGGGAGAGGCTATAAACAGAAACCTGAGAAATTAAATAGCCAAACTATTATATTTGGTAAGTACGGCTATGGCCATATTTAAATATATTTTTGAATGAAATATTACATCCCTACACGGTAATCAAACTTTAGTACCTTTAGCTAAGTATGCTAATGCACTACCAATGAGCTATCCAGGGGTTATCTAGTGCCCATATTTTAAGGCAGAGTCTGTGAAGGACATACGAAAGTTGTCAGTTACATATTACATTGATTAAGGACGAGAAGAGTATCAGAGACAAATTATTGCACCAGTATTTGTCTAAAAAATCATGATACACTACACTTTTTTAGCCTCGTGCTAGAACAGTTGCTCTGGATCGAGCCTTGGTCCCATGGATGTGTCAGATGTGCTAACCCCCACCCCGGTATTTGCAGGGTAACCTGACCCCACCCGGTGATCAAACAGCCCATGTGTGCCCAACTTCCTGGCAAAACCTTGGGGTACGCCCTCATCCCTGGGGTCATTGACCTCTTCCACTTCTTTATACATTTTCCTTCCTCTTCCATTTTTTAATCTGAGTTTTTTCTGAACCGTCCCAAGAAGAACATCCACCCCCCACCTTCTTGGGGTGGAATATGATACAGCAAGGCCTGATGTATTTTCCATCCTGCCCACCATTGACCAGCAGCGCTAGGATCGGGTTGCATTCACAAGGGGGGGAATAACCCATAGAGAATTGGTTTTTTTAAAATGTGTTTAAGAATCTTTATAAAATGTGTAACCGCTCCATGAAGGAGCTTGAGTTAACCAATCTTACCTGCAGCAGAGTTATCTAGATACTATTACTAGTCCTCACTCTCGTGGTTTCTCATCCTCTCTCCAGACTAATGTCTGGGATATTCACTTGAACTTCCCCTCCCCCAATTTGGTTTCTTTAGTTTTTGTAAAATTAGTCGTTCACTGACATTGATCCTATTATTCTTTTAATTAATACGAGTATGTTTAACCCTCAGGCTCATTAACGACTAAATCTAAGATTTAAGGGTGGGTAGGGCAACTTAGAGGAAATGTACACGCATTAGAGCGGATATTAAGTTAAGAAAACCACAGAGATTAATCACATATGCAAACCCCTTCCCAGAGTATCCGGGCTGGATTCTAACCTCAACCTGCACGAAGCCTGATAATTCATTCAGTCTGTGGTGAGATTGACAGCTCAGACCATGTGACCACCGTTTCTGATAGCAAAATTAACTCTGAGAGATGAGGTACCATTTCTGGTAGGAAGGATATGAATTGTTGTCAATAGTTTTTTATAGCATCGCGTCTTACTACCTGTTCAGGTTATACTCATGTCTAGGGCCTACTAATTATGCTAATGAGTTAAGGATGAGGAAGTGTACCCACGTTTGCGTGGAGGGAGAGTGGATTTATTTCTTGTAAAAACTACCCTAAGTACACCAGACCAGGATTCTAACCCCAATCTCCCTGTCATTGGAAGTCTTGTCTAGCTAGAGAGTGACGCCTTAGACCATGGGGCCACCGAAGAAGGTCTGTCAACAGTTATTCAAAAGGAATGTATGCTGCTAGATGTAGGAGTGGTTATGGTAGAGGAAGGAGACTAATTGAAGCTCTAAGTTATTGAGAAGGAACGTAGGTGAGTTCAAACAAGAAAATGCATCCGTTGTGCAATGTGTGCAAATATTTTCTCTTCAAAAAGCGGTTTTTGATTAAATATCTTTCGTTTTATTTTTTCTTCTTTTGCAAGATAACCTTCTAGCACAGTTTTTTTCTGTGTGGTTTAAAAACTATGATCCGATTTTCTTGTGAATAGAATTCTGGTAGGAAAAAAGGCCTTACATGTGGTTGTTTGTAAGAAAATCTGGCGGCTATTCAAACAGTCTTAGAATCACGCACTCTCTCTCCACAAGACATGACCAAGTAATATTTGCTGTGTAAAATAGACCTTGCTGTAACAAGTAGGTCCCTATGCTAGTTTTTTTTTATAATAAGCCCAACTTTTAGTCAATTTTATATATATTTAAAAAACTACTTGTCTTGAGCATCGCCGAATTTGAACATTGCCTTTTATCTTAATCAATAAAGTTTTGTCTTTTTCAATCAGGTCACAGACGAAGCTAACACACCCAATACCACTGACATCAGGATATCCCAGATGCAACTAACACACTCAAGTCCTCTGAAACAGGATATCCCAGACGGAACTAACACACTCCAATCCTCTGAAACAGGATATCCCAGTCGGAACTAACACACTCCAATCCTCTGAAACAGGACATCCCAGATGCAACTAACACACTCAAGTCCTCTGAAACAGGATATCCCAGACGGAACTAACACACTCCAATCCTCTGAAACAGGATATCCCAGACGGAACTAACACACTCCAATCCTCTGAAACAGGA
>CABFWB010004779.1:0-23248 GCA_902151455.1 Timema bartmani | reverse complement strand
CTGTGTATTCCTCTATGGTCCTCCTGTTCTTATCCTGTGTATTCCTCTATGGTCCTCTTGCTCTAATCCTGTGTATTCCTCTATGGTCCTCCTGCTCTCATCCTGTGTATTCCTCTATGGTCCTCTTGCTCTAATCCTGTGTATTCCTCTATGGTCCTCTTGCCCCCATCCTCCTACCACATTTTGTCCAATCCTGTTCGGTCCAGAATGTTTTGTAATTGGGGCCTACGTGCTCTGATGATTGTCAAGTCAAGGTTTGTGAGGTCATCTAGTCACTCGCGGGTCTTACTGCCTCCATTTCATTGGACGTCAGGTCACGTGATAGGATAAAGAAGAGGAAAAAAACACACAATGTAACTTGTAACTGATTTATTTTGAGATCCAACGTGAACTTTCTACTTCAGTTCAATATACAACTAGAAAACTATCAGAAGCGGGCTCATTCCCTGAATTTGATAATCTTCATCAGACGATCTTTATTGGCTCTGTTGCAGGGGCAGCGCATAGTGGTGGTAGAAATATGAG
The DNA here is from genome assembly GCA_902151455.1 of Timema bartmani. Classification (NCBI taxonomy): domain Eukaryota; kingdom Metazoa; phylum Arthropoda; class Insecta; order Phasmatodea; family Timematidae; genus Timema; species Timema bartmani. The sequence continues at coordinate 22,723 of CABFWB010004779.1, read as the reverse complement.
TCGTAAAAAAAATGTGAAATACAATTTTATGCTTTGAAAAACTTTCAATTTCGTGGTAATGGGGAATTTCCAAATTTTTGGTGCTTTGTCCAAGCTGTGACTGCGGCTGGAGTAGCGCGACTACGGCCGCAACAGACCGTCGCAACAGTAGCCGCATGGGGTGTTTTCCAAGTGAAGTGCTACGGATATAATCGTCTCGCGATTGGGAGCCAATTAAAGCGTTACGAAGTTTTATGTGATATTGTCCTGTGGTCGAGCACCAATTATAACGATATTGATGACGTGTACATGCCTTACTGCGCACTTGTACACTTATGTGATCTGATTATTATGATTTTTATTCTTATAAAATTAGTANAGAAGGTAGACCTCACGTTAACTTTACGAGCACTTTAACGAGGACGCTAGCTCTAACCAAACATTGTAAAATCCAAAGTAGTGGTTGTTATCGCTTAACCGCATGTTAAGCCCTAACGAATAGAATAACATGACATTGTAAGATTGGGCCTAAGTGATACAGTTTTTGTTAAATTACAGATTGTTTTTCTGTGAGTTTACTCTCTAATATATTAATGTGTACTCTATGGATTTAAGTTAATGGCATTGTGTGTATTCATACGCAAAAGCTGCTTATATATGACCTACCCCTTGCCTCTCGGACTCCTTGTCACCAGTGTTAAAACTATCTAATATAAAAACTCCCGGCAGCCTGATGTTGTGAAAGCTGGCTTCCTATTGGGTAGAGGGAGCCAGCGTGTCACAAGATCTTCTTAATACAACGGAGCTGATCTATTAAAGAAAAGAAAATAGTTTTGAAGCGCAACACATTGACATTATTTCTGAAAACGCGTTATTGTCCATGGATGAAGTATTAAAAGGAAATTTTACATACAGTACTTTAAAGAAAAATACACTAAATCCATGACTTTTTGAATATATCAGAGGGGTCCAAAACAGTATCATTACACAAGACAAAACTTCGGCCGCGGTCACCAGTAGATTTAGAGATGGCTCAGAGTATAGATGATCCGAGTGACAACTTTTAGGGAGGAAGAAGATGACGATGAAATCATTTTAATGTGGTTGTACAGGAGAAGTTAAAGACATAAAATGAACACATGTTTGTATGTCCTAGTACTTGGTATGTTTTAAATAGTATACGCATGGATGTTTGGGGTAATAACAAATACAACACCATATCCTGTGAGTGGGTCATCAGCACCTTCCAGTTCTAATTGTCTAAACATTTTTAAAATTGTACAATTGGCAGCAAAAACCCAACTACCGAGTCGATGGTGGCTGCGTTCCGCACGTCCCCCACAGACTTTGCCTTAAATATGAGTTAAGAATGGCATTAGGTACTGGACGATTCCTGGATAGCTCAGTGGTTAGAGCATTGGCGTATTAAACCAAAGGTCTCAGTTTAGATTCCCGTGTCCAGGTGTAAATAATTTAAATAATATGATAGCTAGATGATGCTATAACCGTGTTAACAAAAAATAATAGCCTTGCTGCTTGGTTGATAACTTTTTTAATAGATTAACACACACAATTTAATAACAAACACACAGTGTCGTTACAACTCTAGCATTGTGGCTATAGGCCGCAAGCACTGCTTCGACACGTACCCTCATTGCCTCGTGTCGGAGATCAAACTCAAACCGCGCGTGCACGAAGACTGAGACTCCACCACCAGTTAACTGTGGCAGATTGGACCACGCACCTTAAATGAAACAAATTCAATAGAGAGCACCCAAGATTCATTTCTCCAGAAACTTTGTCATCAAATGTATATCTATTTAGCACCGCGACCTACAACCCTTTCGGGTTATACGCTTAAGTACTAATTACGCTAATGGGTTAGGAATTAGGAAGGTTGAATTTAGAGGAAGTGAGCCTGTATTTGCGAGGATAGAGAAAGAGAAAGAGCGGAAAACAATTTAGAAAAAACCACCCCCAGTTCACCCGACTGAGATTCGAACCTCAATCTCCCCGTTATCGGCAATCTAGCTCAACACGAAACTAACGCGTTAGCTAACTACGCCACCAAGGTGGGTTTTGTCAAATGAATTACAACAAAGTAATAACCGCAATCAATTATCCACTCACACTCTCGACTACGACTACAGCGCGAGGTGGTAAAATGTGTCACTAACGTCAGGCCTTTTGTAGCCAGATTCGTTAAGGTGTGGATCCAAGGAAAGCCAGAAAAGGTAAGTGTTTCTGCAGTTTTTATAGCAAAACTCTTTTTGCTCAAAAGAAATCAAATATTGCTTCGATACAAACATAGAGTTTAATTTTCTTCACATGGTGATATCATCAGTTTTTGAAAATCACGCAAGGGTGTCCTGAAATTTAATGACAACTTTTTCTCTTCATTTAAAATGTTTGTCATCTAATGCTGCTATGCTCATGACAGATATTCAAGAACTGTTAAGGTCACCTTGTGCGGAAAATTAACCTCTATGTTTGTATTGAAGCAATATTTGATTTCTTTTGAGCAAAAAAAGTTTTGCTATAAAAACTGCAGAAACACTGACCTTTTCTCGCTAACCCTAAATCCCCACATTGACGAATACATTCTCTCTCCTGGGATTCAATGTCCGGAAAGTGTTATCGAAATATCTTCATTTCTATATTGCCATTGTTTTGATTTAGTATTTGCTAACAACTTTAATCCCCATTCTCACCCTACTAGCCCCACTCGCCCCCCACCCCACATTTGACGACTTAATATACATATATAATGGGCTCTAGGGGCCATCTCCTCCAAACCGTCCTTCGTCACCGTTGATGGAGATATTAGGGTTCAAATACCACTCCGGTAGGGGTGGACAAGTAAGTGATCTTCCCCTGTTTTGTTCCATCCAATTTCCAAACTATGAATTAAATCATTTCGATGGCGAATTAAATAATTTCGATGGCTTACAAAATATGATTTAATTGGCAAACAAAAGTAGGCACCACCAAATTTCGGTAAGGACGTGACATATAAATATGACGAAAGACTTATCTTGAATACTGACATGACTCACCATCCACAAACACCCGTGACAACACCATTGCTTCTTGATTGTCTAAGCAAAAAAACTTGGAATTGTCTTCATCATCGCTCCTGATTTTTTCAAGTTTAACCAAAAACTTAGCATATTTGAGGTTAGAATCGCTTTTATGTCAAAAACACAAAGCTTTCATGATTTTTTTATGCTATACTGTTGTCACGGTATCAAAATAGATTTTTTTTTCAGTCTGCTCATTATATTTTAATACCACGCTCGAATTTTAAACAGGATTAAAGTTGAGTTTCAGATCACGTCGTATTATTCTAGTTAGCGAATCCCCCGCTAGAGGCGGATGAGAAATTTCAAGGTCAAGTCAAGTTGTCCAATCACGACTTTGCTGCTTTAGTCTAACAGTGGGTAATGTTTTAGCATCTTCAGTGTGGCAAGTCCAGGGGTGGCCATAACTTCAGGGAGATAATCAAAGATGTGGCCACAGCCCCTGTTAGGCAAGTCTAGGGCAGGTGTTCACAACTCCATTGAGGTAAATATAGGAGTGGTGACAACTACAGAGCACCAAATATTGCTATTTTAAGGAAAAGGTGTTTATGGAGTTGGCTAATGACGCCAAGTAAATAAAATAGATATGTTCTATTCCTGTGAACATGCTATTTTACAACTACACAAATACGATGTTTTGTCAGAAGACATATTATAAAGTAACCATCTTTTGTATAAGTAGCCACTATTCTTAATAACCCTACTATAATCACCCCAAACTGGTGACGCCTTTGAAGAGAGTTGAGCAAGGTCGGTTCAAACTAAACCTGAACGGGAGAGCAATTTTGTCGTCAGGGAGTTTCAAACAAAGTACCTACATCACCACACTACATACAAACTTAGTTAACTTGGTGCAGTATTTATCATCCGTCATGTAGACAATATTGTCAATTTCCATAAGATACAGGTGTTAAGCTGTTTCTCGTGTGGTTAGTACGTGCGTGAGAAACTATCCAAAGTAGACCGGCTTTAGGATTCAAGAGGGAGTTTCTCGAGCATTGTTTATACATGGTTTTCATATGGGGGTAGCCCGGCAACAGCCGCCAGGGATTGGACTTTTATTGTTTGTAGCTAATATGTGCAAGACGCCGAACTTGGTCTACCCCTGAATTAGACAGTTTATACAATGCATGAGGTCAAGGGCTTGACCTCCAAGTGAGGGATTGGGGGAGGAGGGGAGACCCCGCAATCAAGGCCCACCTTGCACCCGCCTAGAACATCGCAAAAACACCTATAGTTCTAGAAAAAACCGCACAAGTGTTCTAGTAGGATACGACCATAAGAAGTTGATGAGCTTTTGGCGTTACTCAAGGTCCTAGTCTAGCTTCCTTTATTACAGTAAACAATCAAAAGGTAGGTAGGTAGGTAGGTAGGTAAATGGGGGTGGGGGGTACAAATGTGTTCTTCTAACGCAACAACACTTAAACTGATGACGGTGCGGAACGCTATTTAACACTTGGTTGGATGAAAATAAACAAGATGACTGGTTATAAATCTCCTCTGTCATCAACAGTGAGTACATAGGCGTGATATGTTGCTACTCTACGTTACAAACCAACATGGAAAAAAAATGCTCATGTAAGAGAAAAACAAAGTCGATTAGGTCATGTTGATTGGACTGTTCCCAAAGTCCTGGTTTTCCTTCGTATATTACTTTTCATTAGATCATGTTTTATTCATCGACAAAGGATACTGAGAAGAGACTGATTGTCGTACGTCCAACATTAAATACTTGCAGGCAGCACGTACAGTCCACTAAACGAAGGTTCGCGAGTTTAATTTACAGCACGGCTGAAAAATGTACCGCATCCCGGTGAAATTGGGGCTTCCCCTTTCAGAGTAATGAATTAATGGTGGGGAAACTGGGTGTTGCGTCTGTTCTATAATAATTTAGTCTGCAAGCCTTGTCCTGATACAATCAGTTGGTTCGTAAAACACCCAACATTGCAATCATTTTAATTTTCTTGTAATAATATTAGTAATTGACTTAATTTTTTATTTAGGATTTAAAAGAAAATTACATAGTTGACTTCATATTACTAAATAAATACACATTCAAATAAGTATTAAAATTAGAAATTTTTAAGAAGTGGCTGGATAAACTTGGAGGGGAGGAGTTTTACATTGCGTGGTTACCACAGGCAACGCTGGGTACTTCTGCTAGTATTTAATATTCCTAAGTGAAGGCTGGGGAAATGGGAGTTTTGAAATTACAATTCTAAAATAATAAACTACTTTTTAGCGCACAATATTTAAATATGTCAGCCAAGTATAGGGTCCATCCCAAACAGCCATAAAGCTATGACCATTTTTAAATTTCAAAATTAAACACTGAAATATTGAGAAGGGAGGGAGTGCTCCCCAAATTTCCCAAAACTAACAGACAAAACAAAAACTTTTAGGTAAAGTAGAAAATTGAAATTGTTTGTAAATGTAGAGGGACAACCCTAAAAAACCAGAGGACTACACACATTTAAAATTTTAAATGGGGGCCCAGGAAATGGTTTGGGCTGGAAGTTTCCAGTGTTGTTTACTTCGTTTCACTTATCTTACCATCGTGCCTGAGCAAAGGTAGGCTACTTGTCAATGCTCGTTTCTGCATTAATTTTGTGGGGTAGGTAATATTTTGTTTAAAAGATTTAATATATTTTAGTTTATTGAATGCCATAATTGTTTCGAGTGTTGAAACATTGACAAATAAATAATTACGATGATAATCGAAATGGTGACGTCATTATCAAGAACAATGCGATAAATCAGACACTGACCTTGGACGGTGTCTCGGCGTTGAGGTTATGTCTGCTCTTCTGATGTGCTTCTCGCGTGGAGCGGGAAAAGGTCGATGGTGCCCGCACGGGGGGGAAGGGGATGATTTCACACTTGCTGCAACGTTTCTATAGTCGGATCGCAATGAGAACCTTTTAGAATATAGTTCTATACAAATATTTAAAAAAAAGCCTATTTTCATTTTACATTGTGATGATGGAATGATTGTGAAAATGACACCCTGGTAGGGATTTGAACCTCCGATCGTCCAGCTTTAGGTGCTTTCCGCTCTACCAAATGAGGTATCCGAGATATCCTCATTCTCCGTGTGGAGGTTCATCAGTCCGTGTGGAGGTTCATATAGTGGAGTGAAACACTTATAAAGCGGTCCTGGGTAGCTCAGTGGATAGAGCGGTCGGGCGACCATTCTACAGTAGCCCCATGGCTTCTTTGGTGCTGACGGACAGTTCACAGCTGACTTATGACAGTCAACAGTTAGGTATATACCTAAATGTTGACCGTCAGAAGTGGCAGCTGCTAAACACATGTTTTTGCAGATCATATGGTTCGGCGTAGGGATATATAATTTGGTCTGGTAGCTTTTCAAAGCCGTCAGCTGTCCGCTGTGAGCTGTCAGTCAGCACCAAAGAAGCCATGGGGCTACTGTATATCCATACACAGCTCAATTTGGAACAGCACGTCGTACTACAGTTATCTCACAGCTGTTAATATCGATACCATACATAAATTAACCACTTTAGAACTTATGGCTTGGCGTATGAATACATTAAATACAATTTAATATATTTTTAAATATAAGACACGGCTTATTAAAGCGATCCTTCTTTACTTCTAAGAGTAAGAGACAGCTCGTTCGTTTAATATAGTATGAGTCATACTACTTACGTTTAGGATAAAAATAACATTTCTCCTTTTTATTCTCGAATTAAAATAAAAGAGAAATACTGAATTCTATGAATACTTCCTGGTTAAGTTACGTCTCTGCCGGATGAATCATGAAATAGAAATACAACATATTTATTATTAGCATTTTTCCTGCTATGTATTGTGGCTTGTATGGAAATAAATACAACGGTCAACATTTAATGATACGACACAATCGTACAAACTTCCTCGTGTATTCTTATATAGGTTGGAGCAAAATTTTGAAAAATAGGTTTTCAGTAAACCATCCTCAAATAGGTTTTCCTAAAAAAAAACATATGATTTTGTTACACATAAAGAAAATCACCTTATGTGTAAATTTTAAACAAAATGCTTAAAGCAATTTTTACTAAATTTAAAATTTTCAAAAAGCTAAACAATAAGCTACCCTCAATTTTTTCTTATTTGTAAAAATAAAAATAAAGATTCTTACTTATTATGAAAAACAATTCACAGATATCCATTTAAGCTAGGTCGTAAATAATTTTTTGGAAATATTAATTTGTCTAAAATAGGTCATCAGTGAATTAATTAATTTTGGAAAAATAAACATTTATTCTTATTTATCAAGTAAAAAAACTCCAGCTATCAGTTTTAAACAAAATCGTTAAAAATGTTTAAAAAAAATTTAATCAGAAGTAAACTACTCTTAAATTTTTTTTATTTACCATAAAAAACACTACCCATATATTTATTTTAAACAAAATCGCTTAAACCATTTACAAAAAAATGTATATATACGAAATCATCAAAACTCAAACATTAGTAAAATAGTCTTAGCTTATGGGATAAGATCAAAATTTTCGTAAAAATCTTCGAGGAGTTACCATATAACGGCTAAATATAAAGTTCGAACAAAAGCCATCAAACATTACGGCCTTAGCCCCAAAGACATCCAAGGACAGACAGAATTTAAAGACCCACTTTTTTATGTTTGGGAACACATATAGTAGCTGGAAATGTTCACCGTCACAATAATTCCAATTTTAGATCCAAGCTAAGGTTAAATACCCCTATTGTTGTGGAACATTGAATAATTCTAAGCTTTATTAGAAGTTACTGACTCTTATTATGATTAAAATATTTATTAATATTATTCAACCCACGCCAGTGGTCACGTGATTAAAGGCGTTAGTCTCATCTAGTCGGGTTTGCCGGTGACGGGGAAGTTGAGGTTGGAATTCACGCCTGGTGTATTGAAGCCGTTTTACTAAATCGTTTTCTAATCTCCTTCCATGTAAATGTGGTTACATATTTCCTTCAAATTCTACCTTCAGCAGTGGTGTTAATATCTTGTAGCCCGGACAGGTAGAAAGGCGTGGAGCACGAAATGTTATTTAAATTAAAAACCACGGTAAAAATGTTTGGCCCATGTTCATAAAAATAAGTCTAAACTATTTTAATACCTAAAACTAATAAAAATAAATAAAACCCGCTTTAGTAGTCACTTGGTCAAAGATGCCATTCCCACTTTATACTGTAATACCGATGACAGGGAGATCTGGGCTTAGGGTGATTTTTTACCAGATAGTTTTTCCAATTTTCCTACACAAAAATGTGGGTACACTTATTCATAATTAAACCTCCTCATCCAAACCCAATTGTGTAAATATGTAGCAAGTCCTAACGGGTAGAAAAGTGGAGCGCATAAAAAAAAGGACAGATTTTGAACCCTTGACGTAACCTGACCATAGTCTGGCTGTAAGTGTTGAGCCAACAAACATATTTCTACAAACCAGTGAGTTTAGCTGTAAGGATAGTGTGGAGGACTCCAGCTAGGAATGGTAGAGTTCAATCCTAGCCTGGGTACTTACTTTACCTGTCATTGTTGTTGAATGTCTTTAAAATCCTCTGTTTTCATCTTGTTCCCTTGGATTAGAGATAGCGTAAGCGTTAGATGTATACACTCAAATATATATATATATATATACAATTAAAGGTTTTAAGTCCTTAATATATACTGAAAACAGAAAATACGACTCCCATGGTAATTAAAAATAGGTTCACTTTTGGGTCGGATCGATGCCAAAATTTGATGTTCATTCAATTTTAATTTTAACTTAATTCTAAAAATGTATAAATCACTTTTTAATACACTGAAATTTTAACAAACAACTTTAAAAATCTAGTTTTTAGAATGGTAATAATCATCAAAATACCATCAGATACATACACATATTTTTTCAGAGGGGGGGGGGTCGGGGGGCTTGTAGTGAATTTCTCTAATAGAGATGCAAATAATTATGTCAACATTAATACCTTCTTGAATTTTAAAGTTAAAAAAATATAATTGAGGTTGTAGGGGCTGGGAATTTTATAATAGACCTACTCCTACAAGCTACGGCGATAATATTTAAGGTCAACACCTAATTGAAAAATATATTCTCATGCTGTGGTATATCTTAAGGTGCTAGAACATTCGAGAAGAAATTCATAAACACCAGAGACCAACTGGTTTTATAACGTTCCTGAGTGGAGCTGTCAGGCAGTAGGAGAACAAAGAGGGGACGAGGAAAATACAAGTGCCAATACAATTTTAGTTGTGACCCCCCTATTAAATTACAACATTCGATATACAAAGTTTCATTCTATATTACTACTCAAGCTAACTTTCGTTTTCTTATGTGGAGTTTTTGACTTTTAAAAGTAAAAAGTTTGACTTCTCAACTCTATTTTTAAGTCCATATAATATGTGTATGAAAATATAAGATAGTTTTGTATTGATTCCGGTGAACACCAAACTCATGTACTGTTGAAGGTTATGTCAATATTTAATCCAAGAGCACACATATGTTTGTCACTATCTCAGCAACCTAGGCATAGTGGCCATTCTGAAGCTTTAAAATCCCTAAAATAAAGTTCAATTATCTTAGAACGATGTTTTTGTGTCCATTTAAAAATACATTTATTTGTCTCTAGCCACTCATTTTGAGCTCAGAGAATATAATTCTTGTTAAAGTCACTGAAAATGAGCTAGTTTAGTCTTTGTATTTATTTTAAAAATACTATTAAATTCAAATTGTAAGGTTTTTATGCCTTAAGACACATGTGATACTTATTACCTCCATTTTGGCGTGTACTATATTTTTGTAAATAGCAAACAACTTTTTAAATAACGTGATATTTGTGGTCGTCTGCAACATGGCTCCCTTCACTGATAGGTGCCCTCCACTACTTCCACCTTATTGGTGGGTATTAAACATGTTCTGGGCCTCTTTTTAGAGATTATTTAGGTTCTCAAACAACTTCCAGCTACACTTTACAGCACATAAACATGTACACTACGTTCTTATTCTTACTCTTTAAAAAAACGTTTAAAACTTTGAATAGCAGTTTCAGTGATCAAATCAAATTTTAAATTTGTTTCCCTTCTCTCGCTTAACTTTCTTTTTTTTTCATTTACTGCTGCTTGAAACAAATTTCACTTGTTTAAGGTCACACCATTGATTGCAATTGACAAAAACAAAACAAATCGTATTCTCCCATCAGTCATTGCGTCATTGATGTCGAAGGACATGTATTGATAATAGTGATGGAGGACGATACAAAAGGCGATGATGAGATAAAAGATCATAATTATGTCTAAACTTTCTGTTTTAAATCAAGTGTGCCCCCCCCTAAAAGTGTAGTTGGCCTTGGTGAGGTCATATGTGTCCCTGTATGTGTGAGTATGTAATCAATTGCTCATAGAGCGAGAAGATGAATAAACACGTATTGGGAATTACAAGTAGACTCAAGGTAACGTGGATTTTCAATTTCACGCTCCGGGCGACCTTCATACTGCAGGCAAAAAACATGACCATAAGAAGAAATATGATGTATTCTGTGTGGTTTTTTTGGCATAGAAAAACTCAAACTTTGGACGTACACTGCCCAACAGTGCTTGACAATGAGTTACTGATAATACTTGACTTTTAATCAATCAGATAGGCCAAAATATTATTATAAATATAATATACTAATTAAGTAGCAGCTCGTAGGTTGTTGCAAAACAAGTAGTGCTTGATGAACTCTACTCCCTCCAATTCCGTATCAAATTTGACCTTTAAATCCACTAAACATGCATTTTATTAGTACATTATTATGTGTGGTTGTTAAAATTTAAATGATTAAGGAATAGGTTACTAGTTTAGTCCTGACAAGCCATGTTTGCTCTGGCAATAGCTCACGAGCCGATAGTGAGAAGTCTGACACCTTAGCTCAGTCGGTAGCGTGTCTGCCTACCAAGCTAAAGCTCCCAAGTACGATTCTTGGCATTGGTGAAATGTGGGTTTCCACTTTCACAGCGATGAACGGCCGAGAGCTGGATGTTGTGTCTGTTATAGATTTAAATAGTTTATAAGGTGAGTTTTGATACAATCAATTGGTTCAGAAAGTACACATTAAATACCTCAAATAAATAATTGAAAAATGATATTGACAGGACAATTTACTAGTACAGTCCTGTCTAACGTTGCTTGTCCTATTATTATTATTATTATTATTATTATTATTATTATTTAAGAGATGCCCTGGATATATACTTTTAAAGGTTATTTGTTTGATTATTCGACTATATATTCATTTAATCCCTCATCTATTAACTGAGGTACCTTAACAAGTCCTTATACCAATGCTAATACAGATAACTAATTTGCAAAAGTTAAATTTTAACTAAACAAAATTAATTTTATCTTTAGTGAATTTACCTCAAGTATCCATAAAACCTTTAGCTAAAATATATACTCATTAAAAGTATACTTTTCCAGTATTTTAAAATTAAATGGATTTTCTGACATAATCGTACATTGTTTCACAACATTAGCCTGAAGTTTATAGCTAAATTTTCAAAAATTGGCTACCAGTAAACTACACTCAAATTATTATTTTAGAAAAAACCCAACATTCATTCTTTTTATCATGAAATCACTTGTCAGATACACATTTTGAATCAAATCTTTAAATGCTTTTCTAAAAACTTTAAATGTTTGAAAAGTATCTATAGGTAAACTACCCTTACATGTTCCTTCAAAAATCAAACAGGTCTACACAATGCCATTTAGAATATGAAACACTCTCAACATATTTTCTTTTTAATAAAATCGTTAGAATTATTTTTGAGATATTTGTAAATGTTCACAAGTCAATTGTCAGTAAACTACCCTTAGTTTTAGGTCTAGAAACAAAATAACAGTTTGGCCTCCAGATATGATTTTAAAAGATCTAAAAATATCAAGCATGAACGAAGTTAGTAAACCGTTTTGGCCGTAGCCCAGACATATTCAAGGGAAAGACAGAATAATGTGAAACCCACTTTTTATAGTTCTGCGTAAAACTAAAAGTCCATAATATCGAGATAAAAAATGTTCATGATTAAAACACGTTCTTTGTAACTATGATAGATTAAAAACTCAGTCTAATATGTAAAGTAAATAAAAAATATTATTGAAAGCCGTTACATAAAAATATGTAGTGGCTACCATGCAAATATAAATTAAACGAGTTAAATAATTATTCCCAGAGAGGGTTCTTCTAACCACACCAAACTAAAAATAAATTAATGGGGAAATACATAAATATTAACACTTAATTACGATACTATCATTTCTATACGCTCTACCATAAACCTATACAATAACATATTTGAAGAAACAAGTTGTACCTAGTCCATGAAATTAAGATAAAATATATATGAAAAGGTCCCAATTGAATGACGCAAAGCCGAGTCTTGCAAATAAAAGCAAAGATTACCAAAATATAATAAATGCTCTAACATAAGATTGAGTTAGGTTAGCACGAGAAAATCATCGACCAAGCTACAAATATTCTTAGGGAAAGTGAGATAGACTTGAGCTATGTTTGGGAACAACAGTCAGGCATGCAGGGCCGTATTAACATCATTGTGAGCGCTTGGCACACTTGGGTACACTACCCAATCATTCACGGGAATCAAAAATGTAAATGGTTGATAAAATTAAACCTTTAGATTCATTGGTACTTTCGACAAAGTCAATGTTTAAATATTGAAAAAAAAACAAAAAAACATGATGCTAGGTGAGGATTAGGCCTACTTAATGTAAAATTTTCAACATAATAAGCCTTGAAAAACACACATTTCAATATATAAATAATAATTAATTGGTAGACTAATCAATATGGATTGATAAATAATTTATTAATAATCAACACAAATGTTTGGGAAATTTCTTTATTGAACATTGTTTCATAATTGGCTTGAAGTTATTGGTCTTCAAAATATCATTTTTTATATATAACATTTATTATATAATATCTCGATTAATAATATATCATAGGCTCTTTTCTATTACTAATTTTAGTCCTTCTTTTCATCATTTTATAAATAAATTCAAACTGATAATAATAATAATAATAATAATAGTAATAATAATAATTAATCAGTTGGTGATAGATTCACCACGTCGCGTCACCTCTAGAATAGTAGAATTCAAGTAACATCAATATCTCTGAATTGATTAAAAAAACACACATCTCTCTGCACAATTAATGGAAGGAACTTACATCTCTCTGCAAAATTAATGGAAGAAACATACATCTCTCTGCACAATTAATGGAAGAAACATACATCTCTCTGCACAATTAATGGAAGAAACTTACATCTCTCTGCACAGTTAATGGAAGAAACTTACATCTCTCTGCACCATTAATGGAAGAAACACACATCTCTGTGCACAGTTAATAGAAGAAGCCTAAATATAAATGCTCATTTGGTGGAAGTAACATTTCTTTCCTCTTGAATATTAATGTAAATAATATCACTTTCTCTGACTATTGATACAAATAACATCAATCTTAATCAAACATTGATCAACGTAACATCCATCTCTCTGCACCATTGATCCAAGAAACATCTACCAAGCTCCTCAGACCCGTATCAAAGGCGACAATGTTTGATGAGAGACGAGTTGAGGTCTTCTCTCTAATCCCCACCTAATAAGGGGGCGTGGCCCCTCATGACTTGGCGAGGTCACAGGCTGGAATCATCCCGCTCTGCGTCGAGAGTTCAGGGTTCAATTCCAAGGTGAGCCATCATGTGGACATTCACTTGAGTGAACCCCAGAGGACGAGGCCACCCACTTGTGGTAAACACATCATTTTCAGTAAAGTATTCTCCCCTATGTTCCCTACTCAACTACTGGTAGGATTAGGTGGGTGGTTGAGGCCCGTGACTCTGACTTGCATAGGCCGGGAATTAATCCGCAATTTCAGAGGCTCCAAAATTTCCTCGGGAAGAGAAGGGGGGAGCTCAATCAAAAGGAGGGCCAGAATGATTTTGAAATTTGGATTAATCTAGAAGCTATTTGAAGAAGGTAACACTTTTATTTGTGCCTTTATTTGCCAAAATTTATAGTAAAAAATTAATGGGAACTGTGGTTTAGAAAATACAATCTTATCTATTGGTAAAAATTGGAAAAAATGTCTTTAAATAACCGGTATCATCTCATAAGTATTGATACTATCGAGCAAAATTGACAGCTGCATATTACATAATTTGACGTATGAGAATATATGAAAGTAGTTTTAGTAGCTTTTGTAAATGTCAGAAACCTACTCCCTACCGTGTTCTTATAATCGCTAAACTGTGACCTTGAGACAAAAATTTGACTTTAACAAAATGTATCTTGTTAATTATTGTGAAAATAGTCGCAAATTATGGTGGTCGTATTAGAAAATACGTAGACATTAAATTCTTTATTTTAAAATGTGAAGATATATACATTTTGCCATACATTCTTTATTATTTAACGTGAATTCAAAATTACATACAAACTAATTTATAGTCCTTTCATGAAATTGATTTTTATTATTTATTTATTTGAGAGATTTAACGTGCACTTTCTAAACTGACTGATTATATCAGTACACGAGAATGTCTATGCGTGAGAACGAAAAGGCCAACCAATTTAGTAGGGAAAGATATTTTCACATACCTTCCAGGGTTGTTTTACATGCCACACTCTACATGGGACCACCGGCTTTATTTTTCCTCCGAAGGAAATTGTGCTACATATTTTTATCGCTCAAGAAAAGTATTTTGTTCCTGACTGGGTTTGGACCTATGAACATCGGGTCCTGAGGCGAGCATTCTACCCCAAGACAACCGAGCTCAACCATATAAATTAGATAAAATGTGCTCAAAATATATTACAAGATATTAAAAACAGTACCATACAAAGAAAAATTAAAACCTGAAAACTGAAATCAATTTAAGAGCTTTTGGGTTTGCGCGCCCATTCTGTACCACTGAGTTTGTCTGGTTCAACATGTTACTTTACATCCATTACTGTTTCCAACCTGTGGCTCAGGTCAGTTTTTTATTCAAGCCATATACTTACTTTCCACTGCCGGCTTGCTAGGCCTGTAGTAGTTTCATATGCCTTATAATATAAATTAAAGCTAAGACAGGCACAACATCCAGTCCGCGGTAATTAATACATTACTGTGAAGGGGTAAACCCACATTTCACCAATGATAAATTGTTTGGACAAGCTGGGAATCAAACTGAGGACCCTTAGTTCAGTAGATAGACACGCTACTGACTGAGCTAAGGTGACTCAATATGTAACAAGGATTTTGTTTACGTAACCATTTATAGCGTTTAAACTATATAAACTAGTGAAAGATCTATTAACATTCGCTTTTAGTTTTGTTGCTAGAGTAACGTAGTTAATAATAAAAAACGAGTAGACGTTTTTACCAGATACCCCAATTACTTTCACAGCCATTAAATAATTTATCATTTCTAAAATCCAAGTATCCTGGGATCGATTTCCCGGTCCAGGTTGTCATTAAAAATGTATATATATATTTGATTCGGCTTCTGGGATCCTCCCTGAAAATAGCATTAATATAATTTAATGATCTGAAGATTTAAAGTTTTAGAATGTTTTTTAAAATGTTATAATTTAATGATGTTTGTAATTATATTAATGGTCATAAAGGTGTCCATGCAATAGCCCTTGAGGTGAAGGTTAGTCCACTCTTAGTCACATTAGACTAAACATTGCATATAAGTGAAGGGGGGGGGGCAATTTACACTCCCCCAACCCCAACCCTAAATTTTCCTCTCAATTAAATTATCTGAGTGGTGGTTATAGCGATTTAAGCACGGCTCATTATTTTCTGCTCAAAACTAATATCTATTCAGATACTACTCTGAGAATGGGTTGACCCTATTAGTTAAACAATAATTTAAAAAAAATGCTATACATAAGTTTTGAATAGACGGGGGAAAATTGTTGTAAAGGGGGGCTTAATATAACCCCAGATCTCTCCATACAAAATAAACCCTGTTTGGGGGGGTATTAGAGGCGCTACTCAAGACTCAAGCCCACCCTGTTCCGAAGCTTGCTCTACGGAATATTTGTTTCTACAGTATGATTTACCACGTGTTCTCCCGATGAATGCTGATTCAGCTGCCCATAAATTAATCCTCATCATCCTATTTATTAATGTTTGATCACTGATAGATAGTTCTAGAACTATCTACGCTATTAAACCTGTTCTCTCAGCCTAGCTAGCCTTAGGGTGGCTATTACAATGATTTTTTTTTAGTGGGGTTCCAGTTAAAATGTAGGCTTAAATCCATTTTAGTCCCCGGTAAAATTGGGTCATCCCATTGGTTGGGTTCCCACTTCAGGCTAAACTAGCTTGAAGTTAGCAAACAACTTCAAGGGCCACTGACGTATGCAGGAAATATTGAAGGGACTAGGAGGGGGAGAAGACTTTCCCCTCCCCTCCCCCCATCTCTAGTTTGGAGATCTTTCCCCGGAAATATTTGGTACATCGGATACTCGTAGAAGTTGGTAAGAGGTATTTTTCGTGGTCATTTATAGTGTTTTACTGTTTTGCCTGTTAATATTTTTGTCATCTTATAGATCTCCAACGCATGTTTGTTTTTATTCGATTCTAGTTATCGAAGCATTGATAAATGACTAGCCCAATTATACTCCTCAAAGAATTAGACCCCGTTTTAAGACAAATTTGTTAGGATGTTCGTTGGGGATTTGGGGAGCTGGCCCTCCTCCTAATCCTATATTAATGTTAAGATTTCAAATATCACTTCTTGTAAATCATAGTATTGTTACTGTAACTATACCAACCGCCAACACAAACGTCTTTATTTACGTGTATTTATAAAGGTGTGTTTTGGTCAATATTTGTTTCCGCTGGAACCTTAATGTGCAATTGTTCAAACATTGTACAGAATTTGTTACCAACTTAAAAATATTTAGAGCTAGCTTCAAGCTAACTAGCCTCAATTCAAAAATTAAAGGAAACAATCTACCAGGATAATGTGAAGTTTTAACTCAAGGAAATTGTATGTATTTATTAAGTTAGCTTGTACCTTGTATTAAAAAACACAGGCCCAAAGTTGTAAATACTCAATATTGGCCTTTGGGTTCTACCTACTTGAAGGATTTTATCCTCACACTACGTTATTTCTTAATAGAATAACAATTTAGAAGTTTAAAAAATCACTAAAGGAATCCTTAATTATCTATTTGTGGTTTTATAAAAATAATTTATTTTTATCAAGGAAATCGATATTTTTCATCTATTTTTTATCTCAATCTCATAATAGCAATATTTCGCGTGAAATTCGTTAAAAATGAACTCATTCTTCCTTTTCGTAAATTTTAAAAAAAATTTACAAACTTTACAAAACTTGATATTTTTTAAAATACTATGGGAACCAGATAATAACTTTCACATTAATTTTGGTGCTAGCCAAATTCTAAAATAACAAAGATTTTTAAATAACGTGGAATTTCAGAACGTCTTCAATGCGTCTCGACTCTCCAATCCCCCTTCAGGAGTGTCTAAAATAAGCAATTACCCAGAATGCACATCTATGACACTCTCCGCTAAATCCTAATTGTGAAAATCGTCACCCGAAGATTAAAATAACTTGTGATCTCGCGAGTTATGATCTCACCCCCATCGCGTGGAGGTCAATAATGCTGGGAGATACTGCTCTTTAGGATGAATAATCAAGAGTGATTGGAGAATCGAACCTGTTCCCTCAAGGTCAACATTTTACTTAAATATTTGTTCCGCGTTTGCATTGATGATAAAATTTTTACAAGTAACAAGTTTCCCCCTTCTCTATTAGTCATAGACTTCAAGGTACTTAGATTCGTAAGAGGCCATTTCAGAAGGGATTTGTTAATTATTATTATTATTGACTGCCGTACTTTCAAACTACGTAATGGAATTATTTTGAAACTCGTCACAGATTGTTTATTTCATTTTTAAATTAGCAACATTGTATTTATTTAACACTAACCGGCATGATTGGTCCAAGTGTCCGAATTTCAATACCGACCGGGTGCACTAGTTTCTTCACTTTTATCCTCCATTAGTGAATTTATATTTTATCTTCCCACGAATATGGATTCATTTCCTTAAAATCAATTCTTATTTTATATCTCTAGATAATAATGTAATTTTCTAATAGCTCTGATTGGTAATAATATTGGTAACACCAAAGTAAATATGATCTAATATTATATAATATATAAGCTGTGCATGTATAAGCAATGTTTTATATACATGCCACATATATAGGCTATATATATATACATATAGACTATATGTTACATAATCAGTGCCCGGACTTTGATGAACTAAAAATAATTTAAAAAATGACCTAAAAATGAACAAAATATACCTGTAAATTGCTAAAATATGATCAAAAAATTATCTATACATAGCAAAAAGTGATCAAAAATGACCCAAAAATTATATACATTATCAAATATGACTTGAAAATATTTAAAAAAAACTCGTACTGTAATAAATGCATACGACTAAATCAAATATTCACTTTACAAATTAAAACTTAAAAAATGTCTAATGCAATTAAATTTCTTTTCACAACTAAATTGTTGTATTATGCTAAATATAATATTGATTTATTGTCTGCTTCAGAAGTAATGGCTTTCCCTACCCAACGCAAACCTTTCCGGCTTGGTTATTGTCTCATCAGGAATAATATATTTTTTCAACTTTACCAGTGAATGCAAAGTTTGCTCGCATTATGGGGTATTCTCATTCCGACGACTACGTGTTGAAAAAAACTATGTCTGTAGCATTTATGTATTTATTAAATATCGATAGTATCTAAAAATATAAGGCCTATATATTCAACAAAAATGCCTAAATATTAATCCAAAATCAAGCAACCCAAGAAAATGTGACTTAAAATTACAAAAAAAATACCTATAAAATATACATTTCCTCAGCCAGGGGATCATTAACAGAATTTATGTACAGTACTTATGAATATTGTATGTGGTGAACCCAAAAAAAGTTGATATGTCATCAAAATCCGGGCCTGTATATAACATACTCAAAAGTGTTTATTGATTGTCCAGTAAAGCTGGAATTGAGACCAAACGACCTGTATCAAGGCTTGACGACACACTGTATCAACACTGACTTTTGTTTCTCCGGGCTACAGACTACATCCCGTAAACCCAAAAACGATGGATGTAAACTACGGCGTTCGGATCAGAGTTACATTTTCTTTATTCTAGATGCGAGTAAAAAATATAGATTTGAGGACAAACAGTAAGTTGAGTAATTTATGTAGATGGTTAAAAAGTGTGATTTTGTAAAATTTCTTATAATTTTAACTTTTTTGGAACAACAAAATTTATTGGAAATATTTCCGTTTTATTGTTGACTTTATCACTTGCTGTCACTGTTTATAAGTGCCATAGCTAAGCAGTGATCTCTATACTATTCTTGAGTGACATAAACACACCTCTTGAAAAGTACCAAAGCGTGATGCTCAAGTTTGTCGTCTGCTTCATTGTGAGGGAACAGATTGAACGGTTTCTTTCAATGTTCTTGTGCAAAACCGTGTCTATGACGAATAAAAGTGTTATTGTTTGAAAATACTGAAGAATTATACCACACTTGGCTGAAGAAACATTTACATTAAAGGATATACAATTCAGTTTTACAGGTAATACTGTCAAAATACCATTAAAATCTTTAATATATTTAAATATGTAGTTATCATCCATGTTATTTACATTCTGCCAAGACCACAATATATTTAAAGTTGGCTTTTTGCTTGTATATTGGTTTCAGAAACCATATTATATCGACTAAGAGAGTATTTTTTTATTTTGAGTTCTAAATAATTAAGGGGGCCGAAAACCGTAGCACTGAGACTCGTTGCAGAAGTTCGAAACTCCCTCTGGGAAGAGGATTCATGCCGAAATGGAGGGGAAAGCTGTCAACATTTCCCCTTCAATTTAAATTTTATAGCTTTGATTTATTTTAATGGAAAGATAGAATAAGATTATTTTCAAAGTTATTTCACATGAAATGTCTTTTGAAACTGAGATAAAGGTAAATGGTTAGAAAGGTCCTTTAAAAAAATAAGTTACAAAAGCACATTTTGAGATAGTAGAGTGTTGTTTTGAAGGTTCAAGACTGGTTTGTCCATTATAGTTACTGCAGTGTGAGGATGTTTACGTTCGAGTTTATTTACCTATTGAACAAATAAATTAATTGTGATTTGTTGAATGATGAACCTGTTTGTATATTAGTTTAGTTTGTATTGTGTAAGAGAATAATAATAATTATTATTACTGAAACTAGTTTATAGTAGGTCTATTTTAATGTAATTTATAACTTATAGACCTTCTCTGTGGTTTAGTGGTCAGTGTCCTTGACTGTAGTTTCAAAAGTGCCGGGTTCGGTCCCCAGCGCTTTCAACTAATGGCTCCGGAGCGGTGTCAAACTCAGACTCGTGAGGGCAAATGAGGAGCTAATTGAATAAATATGAAGTGGTTGTGATCTAGAAAACTTAGATAAATGGATGGAGGTTTCATTGTGCTGACCACATGACAGCCTCTATCCCCAAATATTAGTGATATCATCGCTAACGGTGGCGGCAGCTCGGTCGAAATAGCGTAATCAGGGGCTCAAACCAAGGAGTTATTTTTTTCATTTCATAATAGAGCAGTGAGACGAGTTTCTTGTAAGGAAGAACTTATTTTTAGTGGATTTTACTATTCATTAGAGCAGATATATTAAGAATATTTATTGGTTAGGGGTGAGACAAGTATGGGTTAAATTTTGGTTATTGCTGCATTCTGAGTCTTCTACGATGAACTTTATTTTGAAGATCGTAGTTACCTAAATCTCACTACTCTGGACCAGTCGCGGGAGTTGCTAGGAGCTAATCTGCGGTAAGAGATTATCTCACAGGCGAGCCATGAAGTACTGGCAAGGTCATCATCATCTCACGCGAATCTACAGCTCGCAATGAGATGGGAGCCAGTGGCGGCTTGTAGAGCATTGCTAGGGGATGCACGGCTTGGCGAGACTACTCTAGTATCTAAAGAGCTTTCGGCAGTGACAGGTTGGGTAAGATGCTGGGCTGTAGAAGCAGGGCTGTAGAAGCAGGGAAAGTAAGCCTACAGAGTCTATTAATTATATACATAAAGCTATTAGATATGATCGAGAGTTGGTGAGGTGAGGGAGGGCAAAGATTGTTAGCAAATATTTCAGTCGAACATGATATTATCGTGTTCGTAAATATAGGCTGAGGATGGCAGTGTGTCAGAGTTCCCGTCAGTGAACATGTAAATAAATATAAACAAAGTGAAACTAATAAGTAAAATAACTTTTTTAAATTTTAAATTCAGGTATAAATTTAAATCAATATCAATGTGAATACTTCAACTTGCCAATTCATATGGTTCTTTAAAATAATATTATTTTAATTCTAACTAATTTCTACAGCATTTATGTATTAAATTTTATTTTACTAACTTCAATAACAATCGACAAGCAATATTCGAGTTGACGACATTTTGATCGAATAAACTAAAGTTTACTTGAGCTAGTTAGAAACGTACTATCGAATTATTTATTTACTTTCCAAAATATTAGGTTTAATGCTAATTCAATTCCTTAACAGGACGAACCACCAATAATTTTGAGTTAAAATTTCCGGAACATTTAAACACAGGAAAAAGGGATGGGTCTGTAATTGTAGAGGTTTTGACTGTAATATCTAGTCTACAGAAGACCGGGCGTTAGTGACACATTCAACCACCAAACGCTACAGTTGATACGTGATTGTGAGAACAGAACTGGAATTGATGCTTTATTGGGACTCATTTGATAATTAATTACTCTGGTGTTAACGTTCTAAGGAGAAATTAAATTGAAAAGGATAATTGAAAACTTAAAATATCTTGGCTGCATTTGTTACATTTAAGTAGCTGGAATGGTTTTTTAGTAAAATATATATAAAAAATTAAACAGTTTCCAAATTGGAAAATTTTCTGGATAAAAATTAAAGGCAATCTTACAAAACATAAAATTTTCCGTCTCACAACGTAACTAATGTCCAAACACAAATACTGCTACAAACTACCAAGTAACGTGTTGATGTGTGTCCCTTGACTGTCAGGGAGACGTTTGACCCTACAGAGACACTTTGAAGACCAACACGTGGACCATGTGACTGACCCTGGACACGAGTTGCCAGGTTTGATCCCTGACTGGCTGTTAGTTTGCCTTCAACCCTACAAGCAAACGTTTGAAGCTTTTTTCAACTTCCTTTCTCATTATTTTATTTTAGGTTATGTTATCTATGTTTACACTTAAAGGGTAGGAATGAGGAAACTGGAATTTGAGGACATGGAGCCAAATTTGCGTGGAGAAGTGAAAATCCATTAAGGTAAAAAAAATAGAGTGTGGCTGTGTCATGAACACGGCCGTGTATTGTACGTGAATACGTTTAAACTTAAACGAACATCGTAGCTTCTCCGAGTCAAAAGTTACACTAAAATCTCGATACGCAGCAAAATGACTTCAAAATGGCGGTGATTCCCCCTCCACCGCGCGCGATGCGTCACTGTTCTCGCTTATCGTAATTAATTCTTTGATCCTTTAGCTAT